>JAKOOJ010000001.1:200333440-200438440 GCA_022577455.1 Arizona elegans | reverse complement strand
AGTTCAACTCCCAGAATTCCTCAGCCAGTGCATGCTGGCTGAGGAATTCTTGGAGTTCAAGTCCACAAGTCATAAAGTTGCCAAGGTTGGAGACCCCTGATCTAATATATGTGTCTTTTATGTGTCTTAGCTTTTTCTAAATGGTTTGGTCAGTACCACTTTGTCAAAATAGCCATTTAAATTTGCATGTTGAAAGAAACTCATATTTAAACAGGCACATGACTCTGTAAATCATATTTTGAGTGGATTGAATTTTTTTTTTTTTAATTTGATTTATATGCCCGCCCTTCTCCGGAGACTCAGGGCGGCTTACAGTGCGTTAAGCAATTACTGTACACATGGACCAAAACAAAATGATAAGAAAAAAAAAAGTGAAGCGATCCATTATTCCTATTCATTATGGACTATTTTATTGCCAAATATATCACAATTTCTTCATATAATCAACATGGTAAAATATACTTCGTTCATTACAAGTTTAGATTCTGCGGGGGTTTTTTTTTTCCCCTCTTGGATTTAGGCTAAGACTTCCTTCCAAATGAAATTTTTTCTGCTTACAAAACCTGTTTTTTTGGCTATCGCAGAACACACTGTGTTGGGCTCCCTGCATTGTTCCACTCCATGGAATGACATGTAATCAGTTTCTTTAAAAAAAAAAAAAACACCCTTTCCTTTTGTTTATACTGTTAATAACAGATGTTGCTCTGCGACATCACACATGCTGTTTAATATTATCAAAACAATTATTCATTTATTCGTTTTTGCACGGGGTGTGCAAGCTGGCATTACAGATCGTGCAGGCACGGCCTTCACGAACGCAGAGACCTGAAATGCATGTCATATATAATAAATCACCCTCCGCCTCGCCACCTCCATCACCCTTCTTAATCTTTGCTCTAAAATGTCCATTCCATGGCTCTTGAAAAACTCCTAACTAGGTGGCAAGCAAAACTTCTGGCAGAAGCAGAAACAGGCTGAGACGTGAAAAATATTCAGCCTATTTTCGTTATAACGTTTGTAATGACCTTGTTATAGAAAGAAGCAGAGGGGCTGAAAATGTCGCAGCAAAGCAGAGCCCTTGGAAATGAACAATAGAAAAACAGGAGCTGAGGGATAATGCATATATTCTTTTCAGGAATAATATTTGGTAAAATATTTCGTAACCTTCCTTTTTGTGTCATCGTCCCCTCCACCACCATATGCATTTTCAGCTCATTTAGGAGCTGGCAACCGAAGACCAATATAGGTTAGGGGTCCAATCTTGGAGAGTGCTTCTCAGGCTTAGTTCTTCAATAGCAGGAAACAGAACAAAAAACACAAAAATTCTTAGACACAAAGAATTGAGGCTTTTGAACTATAGTGTTGGAGAAGACTCCTGCAAGTACCTTGGACTGCAAGGTGATCAAACCAGTCAATCCTAGAGGAGATCAACCCTGACTGCGCTTTAGAAGGTCAGATCCTGAAGATGAAACTCAAATACTTTGGCCACCTAATGTGAAGGAAGGACTCACTGGAGAAGAGTCTAATGCTGGGAAAGATTGAGGGCAAAAGAAGAAAGGGACAAAAGAGAACGAGGTGGCTGGATGGAGTCACTGAAGCAGTAGGTGTGACCTTAAATGGACTCCAGAGGATGGTGGAGGACAGGAACATTGCCCATGGAGTCGCGATGGGCTGGACACGATTTTGCAACTAACAACAACAACAAGTTGGCACTGGTGATCTACCTGCACTGTAAGTATGATTATTATTAGTGTTTATTATTTTTCTTTTATTTATTAAATTTATTTGATGCCCACCTCAACAACAAGGTAACTCCGGGTAGCTTACAATGTTAAAAGTGTTAGAGGTACTATAAGCAGCAGCAGAGGAATTTGCTGGAAAATCAATATCAGTTATAGAGTTATACAGGTAGTCCTCAACGTACAACAGTTTGTTTAGTGACTGTTCAAAGTTACATCAGCACTGAAAAAAGTGACTTATGACTATTCTTCACACCGAGACCAATGACAGCATCCCCATGGTCATGTGATCAAAATTCAGATCCTTGGCAACTGGCTCATATTCAGGACGGTTGCAGTGTCCTCCTGGGATCACGTGATCCTCTTTTGTGACCTTCGGACAAGCAAAGTCAATGGGGAAGCCAGATTCACTTAACAAGCGTGTTACTAACTTAACAACTGCGCTGATTCAACTGTGACAAGAAAGGTCGTAAAATGGCACAAAATTCTCTCGACAATTGTCTCATTTAGTAACAGAAATTGTGGGCTCAATTGTGGTCGTAAATTGAGGACTGCCAGAACTTGCCTTAATATTCTTGCTCTTAGGTGTGTGTGTGTGTGTGTGTGTGTGTGTGTGTGTGTGTGTGTGTGTGTGAGAGAGAGAGAGAGAGAGAGAGAGAGAGAGAGAGAGAGAGAGAGAGAGAGAGAGAGAGAGAGAGAGAGAGAGAATGAGAGAGAGATATCATCATTTTAGCCATTGTCTATCTACCCACTGCAGGATGAAGGCCTCTTCGGCATGTTTCCATCAATACAGTCCTGAGCTTTCTTTTGCCAATTGGGCCTGCAATATATTTGAATACCGTGGGAGAACCATATCTGACGACTTAGCCCCAATTTCATTTACCCACACAAGCCCCTTTGCCTCATCAAGGCCCCGATCGTAGTATGTATGTATGTATGCATGTATGTATGTATGTATGTATGTATGATGATTCTGGTTATGTGTAGCATGTTCTTTAAAAACATTGAGCCTACCTTCAACAAAACCAGTGGTAGAAATGTGCTCCCATTGCAGTTCCAGTGTGAAAGTGTCTAACAATATCTAAAAAAACCAAGGCTAATTAACCTGGCTCTGTCCTCCTTTCTAATTACCAAATGTACAGTGAGTTCAAGGCTGCCCCTCTGTCTTTGCTTGCATAGGAAAGCAACTGTTTTCCTTCTCCAAAAGGTTTTGCTCGCTTTTATGACACTATACCGGTGGCCTGATCTAGGACAAAACAACAGAGACTTCAAGGTCATGCAAATGAAAAACTCCAGTTGTGGGACTTAGCAAGGCGGTGAGTTGTTGATTGCAGAAACGGATAAAGATCTCTTGATAGAAACTGACCTTTTGTTTTCTGGGACATTCCTTTGGCAGAGGACTTTCTCAGGTTGGACAGGAGGTCAGAACTGTCCCAATATAGCTAAGCCGGTTCCCATAATTAGAACATTCATTAAACCTTTTGTTTAACATCTTTGTTTTCACTTGAGAAATTCATTAACTGCTAGGTACATTAAAAGATGAGCTTTAGATCTAATGGGCAGCTTAATGTTTAAACAGCCGAGGAGCAAGCTGTAAAATAAGGTGACCTGTGTTTCCACTATGATGCCGAGTAACACAATGGGGCTGACACAGCTGTTCCTTCTCTCCATTATTTCTTAAAGGTCTGGTTCCCTGAAGAAGGTTAGAACTTGGTCTGCCTAGAACTGTGATGGCGACCCTATGGCACGCATGCACAGGTGGCACGCGGAGCCATATTGGTGGGCAGGTGAGCTCAGCTCCGGTGCGCATTCACACGCCCAGCCACCTAATTTTTAGGCCTTCTGGACCCACCAGTAGGCAAACAGGCTGTTTCTGGCCTTCGGAGGGCCTCCAGGGAGGTGGGGAAGGCTGTTTCCGCACTCCCCAGGCTCCTAGAAAGGCTCTGGAGCCTGGGAAGAGTGAAAAATGGGTCTACTGGGCCCACTGTGCCATCATGTGCCAAAAGCGGGGGGAACACGGGGTGGGGGTGGGATGGGTGCATAGAATTATGGGTATTGGCACGCATGCGCGTGAACCCCCCCCACTCCCCCCGCTTTTGGCATGCAATGGTAAAAAGGTTAGGCATCACTGGCCTAGAACTTTCTTCATATTCTGTTTCTAATAAAGATGTGTGACCATATTAGACCATATAACTGATGAGATAGCAGTTCTTAGATCAGGGACCCTATTCAAACAAAGAGAGAGGAAAAAGAGAAGATGGCTATAGGATATCCTGTATGGTATGGAAAGATAATTGGGATGGGCCATGCCGGTAGAGTACCATATATACTTAGATTTACTTTTGCCCTTGCTTTGACAGTTAATGTAGATACATTTAGGTTTGAACAATTGGCGGATCTGAATAAGATCCTTAGAGAAGTAACACAAACTCCCAGATGACTCTCTTCTTCTGCATAAGGACAAATCTCTCTCTCTCTCTCTCTCCCCCTCCCCGCCCACAGGAGTAAGCAAGAGCAATGGTGAACGCCTTCTTGCAACATTGTTCATGCCACAAAGAGGTAAGATTGAGATCTTTATTTTTTAAAACAAAATGTCCTCACATTCCATTGTATTAGAAAACTTCTGGAAAATCCCCATTCTTTGCATTCTGAAAGAGTTTTGTGGGATGAATACAGAGGCTTAGCGCTGGTGATCTAAATCCATTTCTATGTGACTTTAAGGATGGTTCGATAAACTTGATGGAGAAATGATCCCAAGAGCAACAGAAGAACAACATGTCTTAGATAATTCTCTTAGCTTTCTTAATGATTTTTGATACCTTTGAGCCGGGGTGAAATCCCAGCAGGTTCTGACAGGTTCTGGAGAACCGGTAGCAGAAATTTTAAGTAGTTTGGAGAACCGGCAAATACCATCTCTGGCTGGCCCCAGAGTGGGGTGGGAATGGAGATTTTGCAATATCCTTCCCCCAGGAGTGGGGTGAGAATGGGGATTTTGCAGTATTCTTCCCCTGCCACACCCATCAAGCCACACCCACAGATCCGGTAGTAAAAAAAAATGGATTTCACCACTGCTTTGAGCAGATGTTTATGGATAGCCTCTCCAAGAGGACATGGAGATTGTGTGTGTGTGTGTGTGGCAGGTGAGTTTTAAATTAATTCATATAATTATAGTTCTGTTTCTATTCTTACTTTGATTTTTCTTAGCTGCCTTGAAAGCCATTTTTGGCTGGATATCAGGATATAAATTCAAACAATGAGTATTTTATGTTAGACTTTATTTTGCTTGGGTTAAAAATTAATGGGCTAACTAAAAATCAAGAAAAGGAAGATTTAAGAAGGCATTTGACAAGGTGTGGAAAATAAAATCATGTTTGTTCACAACAGCATGCCAGGTAGAATTTTTTTTTTAAGCTATTTTCCTATTTCAGAAAAGAAGGAAAGAAATTTATACATTTCCTCAGTAAGTTAATATTCTCTACATAGCAACAATATAATTCACAGTCCAAACAGGACAAGATGACAAACTTGGAAGGAATATGTATAAACTGGAAACAAGTTCACATTGTAAAATGAAAGTCAATAAAATATATTTAAATATATGAACAAAATATTTAACTTAAAAGCATTTAAATCAGATTTAATATAAACAACAAATATCAATACTTCCAATTTCCAAGTCATGTATTCATTAAAAATGTTTCTATTCTCTTAACAAGTATTTGGGGAGGGTTTTTGCCCCCCAGAACAAAAAGATATGCTTGCTCTGTTCAGAGGTATTTTGCTTGTATGAGTTTATTCAGTGACTCTGTAATCTCAATTATCCCTATCTTTTCCAGCTATGCTAGAGATTATAGAGTTCATTTTAACAGGGCTGGAAATTGATACACTGCTTGATTTCCAGTTGGTGGCGGTTTTGCATACATTTAGTTTTAAATCTGTTCTATCCTGATTTCTTTCCTTCTTTTATCCCCCAAACAGTGCACAAAAACATATTTAATTTATATGCACTTCCTTTAAAATTCACTTTGTGGTTCTATCTTCTCAGAAGATGCACATAGCTATATACGTGTTTGTTCTTAATTTTTTAAACTTTCAATCCTAACTGCACAAAACCAAATAAAAGGTCCAAGAGACATGCAGTTCAAAGGACAACTGTGCTTGAATCCACATATCCAGCTGGGAGTTGCAAATTACCACATATGATCAACCCAGATTTGTCCAGCATCCTTACTTTTGGCTACTGATTGAATAAAATGGACTTCAGTGGACTGGCAGACTCTTTGCTTAGTTCAAATTTAGTAAAAACAAAAGGAAAGAAAAGAGAAAAGAAAGAAAGAAAATTAATTGTGCTGGGAATTAAATTTGGAACAACCCAGACATGTAACTGTAAACGCACTTAGTGTAAGTACACTTATAGGAGCTAAGGGAGAAAGGTTTGAGTGGGAGAGAGGAGGCAGTCAGGAAGATAAATGAGCAAGTCTGGTTTATTAATGAGAGAAATTTTCTGCCAGAATTGGAAAAGGAAACACATGAAATGGCAAAAAGGAAGGAAGGAAGGAAGGAAGGAAGGAAGGAAGGAAGGAAGGAAGGAAGGAAGGAAGGAAGGAAGTGCAATCTGTAAGAGATAAATATATAGGAACATATTTTGAAGAAGAAAGTGGATGCAGGAAGGCAGAGGCAGAAGGAGAAGTAATAAACAAACAAACAAACAAACAAACTTTATTGTCATTGTACGTATATACACAGTATACCCATACAACAAAATTCACATAATACCCAAAGACCAGGCCCAACATACATAACAATCCCCAAATACCCCCACCACCACAAATTGCCCACCCCTGAACCACACAACATCCACACAACAGACCAAGTAATAGTGCCCAACAGCTCACTGATGGTGCCCCTTTAGTTCATTATTATAAAGTGCAATTATAACTCTGGGATTAAAACTATTCAGAAAACATGTGATTAGAGTTTTAATTGTTCTATATCTTCTGAAGAAGAAGGAGGAGAGGGAGAAGAAGGAGAAGAAGGAGGAGGAGGAGAATGAGGAGGAGGAGGAGGAGGAGGAGGAGGAGGAGGAGGAGAAGAAGAAGAAGAAGAAGAAGAAGAAGAAGAAGAAGAAGAAGAAGAAGAAGAAGAAGAAGAAGAAGAAGAAGAAGAAGAAGAAGAAGAAGAAGAAGAAGAAGAAGAAGAAGAAGAAGAAGCAGCTGTTATTGTCATTGTTATTGTCTGGGACCTCATCTCAAAGTTAGTAATCAATTAAAGGGCTAATGGCTACATGTGAAGAAGCCATGTTACCACAAGGCACTCCCAGGGTGAGATGGCATCAGTGGGGGCTGATGGTGGAGCTTCCAGAGTGGGTTGCAAAAAAAAAAACTAGATGACCACTAGATACATTGCTGGCTGTAGGCATTTTGAGATCCTAGGCAAAGTCATATTCTGGAGCCCCTATAGTTTGGTTCTTCTTCCAATTGTGTTATGAATGTCAAAAAGGCAGTCTCTTGTTTTCTTCTTCTTCACATTTTTGAGCTTTATGCATGTGGTTTGCAGGTCCAGAAAATTGTTCTAGTTTTCTCTGATGTTTTCATCCTATGAAAGGAGGAAAGATGAACAGATTGTATGTTTGTGCTGTGTATTTTGGAAGGGTTTTCAATTTTCGCACCCACTAAACTTTGGTGCCCAGACATAGAACCACCCCAGCTAGATGGCAGCAACCCATTTGTTATTTCTGTATCTCTTCCCGGATTTAACTGGTATGCACTTACGCTGTCTCCCATTCTCATCCATAGCCATTTTCAGCCTGTCCCTCCCCTTCCACTTAATGTGCTACCTGAGGCAACATCTGGGTTCATCTATGGGCAGGTGATGATGGTATAGATTCTACAGCCAACCATGACCAAGTTGGATATTTTCAAAGATGGGACAGTTAACTGAAGACAAATGTGCCTCTAAGACCAAGGCAGTGGGCCACTTCTGCCTTGACATCAGGGGTGAAATCCAGCAGGTTCTGACAGGTTCTGGAGAACCAGTAGCGGAAATCTTGAGCAGTTCAGAGAACCGGTAGCGGAAATTTTGAGTAGTTTGGAGAACCGGCAAACACCACCTCTGGCTGGCCCCAGAGTGGCGTGGAAATGGATAGTTTGCAATATCCTTTCCCCAGGAGTGGGGAGGGAATGGGGATTTTGCAGTATCCTTCCTCTGGAGTGGAGTGGGAATGGAGATTTTGCAGTATCCTTCCCCTGCCACACTGACCAAGCCACACCCATCAAGCCACACCACACCTACCAATCCACGCCCACAGAACTGGTAGTAAAAAAAATTGGATTTCACCACTGCTTGACATTATTTTCACTGCTGGATGTTATATGAAAGTATGGAAGACATGGAAATCAGATGTACAAAAGAATTAAAAAGAAAGGCAGTGTCAAATTAAAATTAATTAATATCTCTATTTCAGAAGTGGGGGGTTTCTTTAAATATGCAGCAGAGAAGGCAGTAGACTGTAACATTTTTGACTGCAAGTAAAGCACGAACCATAATACATAAGGTCAATTGTTTGCGGGGGGGAGGGCATAGAGAAAGAAGCAGGAAGGATCTTCCGGTTTGCTGCTGGCCGCCGCCAGACGTTCCTCTGGGATCGTCAGCTCCCTCTGCCTGTATAGAGCCGCCGTTACAGCGGATGGCGGCTCGAAAAAACTCCGTTTCCAAGAGGAAACGGAGAGAGAGCCGGCAGGGGTGGGTAGAACTCCCCGCAGAGTCCCAAAAGTTTTTTTTTTAACTTTTGGGACGGAGCGGATGAGAAGCCCCATATCCCCTGCCGCTGCTCCGGGCTTTGGGAGACCTCTGCCTATGCAGAGCCAGGCGTCAAGAGCAAGCCTGTGAATCTAAAAGAATAATTAAAGAAATGAAGAACTGGACCCTTAATACTGAACCGCAAGTATTTCACCCTTTCAAAAACTATTTAAAAGAAAAGAGCAGAGGAAAAGAGGGAAAAAGAGCCTTCTAAAATGGCGTCTGCTGTGGCTGGAGAAGGGCTAAAAGGGAAAGTCCTTCCGTTTTTCATTATTACAATGTAGCGGAATAAATATCATTGGCTACATTTCTAGAGAAACCTCGCTCCTGTGCTGCTCAGAAGTTTTTTTTAATGAGGGAAAGTCTTTTTGTTTTCTATTTCTTCTCTTATTTTTGCTAAATCTTGTCTGTGTGGGAAATGGCATCAGGACTTATACAGCTGGACAAACAGGGGGGGGGGAATTTCCCCCCTTAAGAAATTGCGCCAACAAATTTCAACTCTCCAGCGTCAGAAACCCGATTTTAATATATTAGAATTTATCCTTGAAGAGATTGTAAGAAGGGATGAGATTGTGAATCAGCAACTTGAAAAATTTAAGCAGGAAATTAAAGAAATTGGTGAATTGGTGAAATCAGAGTCTGACTTCTTGAATAAAAAGATTTCAAAAGTTGCTAATGGTTTATCAGGCTTTCTGATTCGGATGGAGGCAAAGACTGAATTATTAGAGACTAAAATGAAGGAAGTCGAGGAGAATTTGGATGACATGACTCAAAAAATTAAAAAGGATTTGATAAACATTCAGGATAATAGCTTGGAAGACAAATCTAAAATGGAGACTGACCAAAAGATTGGTAATGAGGAAAATGTACAACAGAGGATTGAAAGAGAAGTTTTAATGATTCAATATAATTTTACAGAATATGCAATTAGATTGAGAGGTCTGCAGGAAAATAATAGAGATGATTTAAGGAAAGTATCTTCTGAAATTCTGGCTGGGATCTTAAAGGTTCAACCTGATGAAGTGTATTGCAGGATTGATAGAATTTATAGAATAAACTCCTGGTGGGCAAAGCAAAGGCAACTGCCTAGAGATGTGGTGATCTATTTTACAGATAAAGAAATTAGGAATAATATTGTGCAGAACTCTTTTAATTCCAATTTGCAATTTCATGGAAGAAAGATTTGGATTTTCAAGGAGCTCCCGCCCAAGATGTTAATGGAGAGGAAGAAATTTGGCTTTTTAGTGACTGAATTAAAAAAAAGAAATATCCTATTCAGGTGGGACATCCCAGCTGGTTTAATATTGAGATATCAAGGCGTAAGATATCAATTGCACACTGTTGAAAAAGCGGAAGATTTTTATCAAAAAATTCTAAAAATGAATTTAACACCTTTAGGCATAATACAGGATAAGCAAAAGGAGTTGGAAATAAAAGGAAAACATCAAATTACAGAGGCTGTGATGGATAAATTGTCTTTGGACTCCTTGGAGACCCCAGCTGGACTGTTTATAAATAAGAGAGCAGTGTCATCCGAACCCAAGGTGATGAATCATCAAGTCACAGACAAGTGCGCAAATCAATCAGTTGATATACAAGTGATGGAGAAGAAAGATGAGATGATAAAATTAACCCAACAAGAACAATCCACAAAGCAGAATGAAAATCAACCAGCAGATATACAATTGGTAAGCAAGAAAAGAGGATGGAAATTCAACCCGAAAAAGAAAAAGAAAAGAAACAGATCTTATAGAAACAGCAATTTCCAAACTAAACAACAGTGAAGCCAGGCGCTTTAAAAAATGAATGAATATTAGAAAAGACAGTGGTGGCGAACAATTGTCTGATACTATCCTGAGGATTGTGGCAGATCTCTGCAAGGCCATGATTTTGGGAAGTGGAAAGAGCCTCACTTTGTTGGATTTGAATCATCTAATTTTTTCTTATTTACTTTTTTTTTCTCTTGGAAATATATTATAACTACTTTGAGTTATAAGGCAGGAGAGTTTTGCCGGGGCATGCAGAAGATCTGGATGTTACTCAGTAGGATGACGGGAATTAACAATCCTGATGAATACCACAACTATAACCATACGGATATATTCATAATTATAATGTCACTCGGGTGGTTGTTTTTACTTTTATACAGGTGTGAGGATATCTACTACTGATGGGGGCAGAAGATGACTGAAGATTTTGAACAAACTGTTGCACCAGCATGTTATTTTACCCTATTATGGGTGATGGATTTAACAATCTAGTGGAAAGACATCAAAGAAGATATTATATGGATTATAAACTTAAAGTTATTGTCTTTTCTCTTTTTACATAATGAAATGCATATATAGATATGTGTATATCTTAGTAAAGTGGGCAGTTGATTATATTTAGAATCGTATTGCATGATTTTGTAGGAATTGAAGGGCTGAAATAGGTTAGTTTACTGATTGTTATAAAATGGGATGCATATATAGATATGTGTATATTCTAGTAAAGTGGGTAGTGGATTATATTTAGAATTGTATTGTCTGATTTCAAGTCATATATTTAGAGGAGTGGAGGAAGTGGACAGAATTGAACAAATTTGGTTGCAGGGAGAAGGCCGATTTAAAATGTTATATTAATATATATAAAAGATTAAAGGTTAATTTGTAATAATACTCAATAAGTTTAGGGGAGGAGAAAAAGGGCAGATTACCGTAAAAATGGGAGTTATAAGATTAACAAGTTAAGGGTCAGTATTCCGAGAAGGGATTAAGGGAAAGGGAAGATATTATGTATGTAACTAGTTATGAAATAGCCTATTGTTGTGAAGAAGTCACAGGGGGGGTTGGGTGGAAAGGGTGGGTTAGGGAAGAGGGGGGGGGGGAAAGGGGGAAAAACTTGTATTTGAAAACTTTTTCAATAAAAAAAAAAAAAAAAGAAAGAAGCAGGAAGGAAGGGTCACAAGCAGGGGTGGGTTCTACTTACCTTTACTACCAGTTCGCAATGCGGTGCGCACGCATGCACGCTCTTCTACACATGCACAGAAATGTTCTGATGACGTCAGGGTCAGTGGGTGGAGCCTCCCGCCGGTTTTACTACCAGTTCTATAGAACCGGTGCGAATTGGGGGCAACCCACCACTGGTCACAAGTATCTTCTACCACCTCTCTCCTGATTTAGAGGGCACATTTTCTACATGCAGAGAAGCTGTGGATATTTTAAGAGGTCTGTACTGACAACTGTAACGCAGTGTGCAGTGGTGCAATTCATACCAACTTTGTTTCAGACTGAAGTCTTATCTATACATGATATATATTCGTAAAATATAGCCGGGGTATAAATCCAGTGCCAGGTATAAGCAGAGAACTGCAGACCAAGCTACAATTTTCTAGCCAAAGGGATTTCCCTCCCCTACCTGGTGCAGAATCTGCAGTGCGGTATAGAAATCTGAAAATAAAAATAAAACAAACACCTGGAGATCCATAATTTCCTTATTCCACTGAAAGAAGGATTTAAGCCCAGGACTGTTATGCTTTCCTTATTGGTTCAATATGTGGAGTAAATCATACTCTTAGGAGGCATCCGCAAACAAGACCTTGTACCTGGAGCTTGAAGGTGATTCCATTGACTCTGTCTATGGCCTCTGGATTCTGTCATTTCATCGTACAAAATCTAATCAGCAAACTTCAGTCGGTTGCCAACTAAGACTGGATTATAATTCATCTGGAAGCCTCTTCCACTTCCTAAATCCAGATGCAATTCCTGTCACCAATGGCAGCTGGCAAATGAGTGCTAGTTCATTTGTTCAAGGACATTTAGAATAGAGATTCTGTCTAAACCTGGCAACTCTGAAATACTGGCCATTCAGGAATTGACTATAGTGTTCCTAAACAGAAGCACAGTTTTTATGTGCCAATGATCCAGTGGAGAATTTGGAAGTTAATTATTTCTAGATTATAGTAAGAGATTATTTCCAAACAGTCCCTTGAAAATAACTAAATCTGGTGGAATGACTGTAGTTTTCTTACTCTCACTGCTAACAACTTTTAACTGAATGTTTGTATTTGCATGTTATAACATAAGAGCATCTTCCTTTTTACAGAAATTATATTTTGAATTGTCTGTCAGTTGACCTTAGTAACAGCGTCTCTTGGCATTGACAATATATTCAGGCATAGACCCAGTGGTGAAATACAAATTCCATTTTTTTTTACTACCAGTTCTGTGGGCGTGGCTTGGTGGGCGTGGTGTGGCTTGGTGGGCGTGACTTGGTGGGCATGGCAGGGGAAGGATAGTGCAAAATCTCCATTCCCACCCCACTCCAGGGGAAGGATACTGCAAAATCCCCATTCCCTCACTACTCCTGGGGGAGGGATATTGCAAAATCTCCATTCCCACCCCGCTCTGGGGCCAGCCAGAGGTGGTATTTGCCGGTTCTCCAAACTGCTCAAAATTTCCACTACCAGTTCTCCGAACTACTCAAAATTTCCGCTACCGGTTCTCCAGAACCTGTCAGAACCTGTTGGATTTAACCCCTGCATAGACCTTAAATTTGGGGAAGAAACTTGTGGAAGATTGAAAACAGATTGAGAAAGTTAAGATTGTTTGCCAGTTAGCATTGTCCTTAGATATAAAAGACAAGGTCTCAACAATTTTCAGTGGCCTTGTCACAGTCATTTTTATTGGGTAAACTAGAGGGGGGGAAACTATTAATACTCTATTCTTTTGAGATGATAAATTATTAGAATATCTAATTTAGTTTATTTGACCCAAGGTCTACCTTTCCAACTAATTAAATGTTGTGATCCTCCCAGTTTTGCATCTTGTTTGAACTTGTAGTAATTTTCAGGTGAATTTCTGAAACTTGGGGATGAGTAAATTTTATTTATAGTCAAATATCAGAGATGATATATAGTATTGCAGAGAAAAAAAGATAAGATAAAAGTAAGGTCTAAAGTTTTCAGACAGAATTAAAGTAAGTGTATATGGAGAGAAAGAGAGAGAGAGAGAGGAAGGGAGGGAGAGAGAGACAGAGAGAGAGAGACAGAGAGACAGAGAGGGAGGGAGAGGGAGAGGGAGATGAAGCAGAAGTATACCGAAACGGTAAAAGGTACAGAGCCAAATGTAGTAGCCCTTACTAAAAAGTAACTGATAACAGATTGGCAAATTAAAAAAAAAAGTAGTGAATTTGCAGATTTGTGATCCATATAGTAGAACACTAATCACCTTAGCTGTAAAGATGTTTTAGCAGTGGTACATACTGTGTATGCCATTTTTGTTACAGGCAAAAGGCAAAATTGCATGAACAGACCTGTAGCTCTTATCAATGAGAGCTTTTATTTATTCCTACTATATGGCGTAGAAAAGTGATGAAAAGTTAAACGCTTATTTGCTCTATGCAGGTGTTAGTTATCTTCCCTAAGTGGTTGTTACTACCAAGTGCATTAGAGAAGACCAATACTGTATGTTTCTTTTATCACAATTGATGATGAGTTTTATCCTACCAGGTTATAAGAGAAGAATTTGGAATTAATGTAAAAGTAAATAGAAAGTTGGCTCACCATTTTTTGAATCAGGATCAACATTTGACCTGCATTGAGATGTTTTCATAAAATCATATCATCAAAGAAATAATTTGCAACGACTGCAAGCCTGCCCCTGAACACGGACTCAAATGCTACCTTCAGACCAATAAAGCTGAACTAAAGAGATCCTTGTAGTCAGAATATTTTCCCACTAGATGGTGCAGCACATTAACACTTAAGTAAGTGTTGATTGACCCAGTTTGAACCCAGCTTGCTCTTTGATCAGTACCTTCTCCTGAATAGCCAATCAGTTAATTTCCCATGGAGGCATATGGCATGCAGCTTGCTGCTTTTACTTAGGAGACAAGCTTTTCTTCTTTGTTACAGATTGGCACTTAATTCATTGGCTTCATTCATCAAGAATCTGGAAAAAGTTTTCATTTGCGGGTCAGTAAAGAAGCCAGTTTTGAAACCTACAATCCAAAACTATCCTTTAGAGATTGAGCTAGAGTCAGATCATCTCTCATTGCTTTTCTATTTTCTTAGCTGAGTAATTGATTAAGAGATGGATTATGTGCTCAGTGTTAACTCTTAGTTATCACATAGATAGAAATTCTCTATGGTGAGCTCCAGGAAGAGGGGGCACCTGGCTCTTGAGGTCTCTCTGTGGTGCACCCCTCAATATTGTAGTAGACTCCATCCACCTTCTTGCCGGTTGTCCTCCTCGTATCTTCCACTTTCCCCAGCATTGTGGACTTCTCACGGGACCTGGACCTTTGCATAATAGATCATAAATATGAGAATTTGAGCCTGTTCATTTGTGCTTCATGTGAGAACTCTGAATTGATTAGTTCTATGATTCATTTTTTTAGCTTTCTTTACTATCCATTTGGAAATTTTAGAGAGTGTGCTGGAGGTCAGTCTAAAAAATGATCTAAAGTTAACTCAGGAGTTGGCTCACTTAAATGAACATTGTATTTCAATCCAAACCTCAGGTGCCATTAATTTAACTGTCCCAGGGAAATGTTGGGGTAAGCATTGGCTACAAGGTACTAAAATGCAGAGGTTCTTTATTTTTATTTATTTTATTTTTTTGGGTCTGGGCTAATGCCAGCTGAGTCCCTTCCTTTTTCTTTTTCAGCAAACATCTATAAAATGTTTTTGGTTCCAATAAAGCAGGGGTATCAAACTCATGGCCTGCAGGCCAGATGTGTTATGCACTGGCCATGCCCACCCCCATTTTAATGAAGGAGGAAAAAGTTGTGATACATCACATGACGACAATGTGACATCCCAGGTTTGATTCCCCTGCAATAGAGGGTTGAACAATGAATGACCATTCCTGGTTCTGTAGACCCTGCATCCACCCACTAATTAGCTTTGATACATTCACAATCAAACCAACATTTAAATTGGAATTTAAATCTTGATTTTCGATTTGTGATATTGGCTATTAAAGTCTCCTGGATACAAATGATTGTAAAAAAAAAAAAATGTAGTATTTCTTAAAACTATTTCTCCTCAGCATGGATGGCTTGTCATAATTTGGAGGCTGTACATGAACTAAAAATTTGGGAGGCATTCACCTTCTACTCACCTTTTTTAGTCCATCCTTTTTTATAGTACCTATCCATATAGGTTTTCTCTGATCTGGACAGTGGATGAAAGTATTAAAAACTAGTTTCAGAAGGAAGGGTAAACTGTTAGATTGAAAATCAATTTTAAAATAAATGGTTCTGGTGATTCAATTTGGAGAGACCATATTAAATCAAAGTGCAAGTATAGCATCTACCCCAGTACTGTATGTAAGCTCACCACTGACAGCCCCTCCTACAAACCTTTTGAAGGTGAATAAATCTAATTCAGCAATCATTTGGGCTAATTGTCAATTCTCATAGAGGATTCTTCTAACTTTGGAGCAATAGGGCGGGGACAGCAGTGGGATTCAAATCCTGTCGCTACCGGATCGCTCGTGGTTCGCGCATGCGCAGAGACGTCCAGGTGGGTGGGCGGAGCCTCCTGCCACTAGCAACCCACCATTGGGTGGGGAATGGCAATGGGGGATTTCTGTGGAAATAGAAATAAATGGTATTAAAGTCTTAAGTGAGCATGTGTATCAGCTTTGATGAGACCGCCAATAATACGTTAGCTATTGGGAACACCCATCCCATCCCCTGATCACCTTGAAGGGTTCTCTCTCTCTCTCTCTCTCTCGCAAAAGTCTACAATCAGTCAGCATTCCATTGCCTTGATATGATCTTCTTTGGCCTGGTTTTGTTTCTTCT
This sequence comes from Arizona elegans, assembly GCA_022577455.1. Lineage (NCBI taxonomy): Eukaryota > Metazoa > Chordata > Lepidosauria > Squamata > Colubridae > Arizona > Arizona elegans. The sequence continues at coordinate 200,422,109 of JAKOOJ010000001.1, read as the reverse complement.
AAAGAATTTTTGGTACTTCTGAAAACACAGACTTCTGGATATCTCTTTTATGTTACTGGGATCACTTTGGCTTTCTCAGTTTGGGCACTCACCTAGAAACAACTGAAAGGGAGGGAAAGGTCTTTTGTTCTATGCTCTCCGGGTGAGAAGGTTGATCTCCACTTTAAAAATGATAATTATGTACCCTCAAGTTGTGGTTGACCCTTAGCAACTACTTAGATAGATTTTCTCCATGATCATCTGTCCCTAAATTGTACTTTCAAGTCTTCAAATGGTGCAGTAACCATTACTATAACTGAGTCCATTCACATTGCTACCGATAGTCATCATCTTTTCTTTCCTTCCATCTTTCCCAGCATTAGATCCTTCTCCCGAGAGCTGGGTCTCCGCGTAATGTCTCTGACGCAGGATAATTTGATTGTGCCACATCAAACATGGGGCTAAAACATCCTAAAGGAATGTCTGCCCCTCATGCACACACATACACAAATACACTTCTATAAGAACAGAGTTTGAAATCTTGCATTAGAAAGCTCATTCTGCTTTATAAATGCCCAGTGCTTTTACCAAAAGAATATAATTGAATTGAATTGAATTGAATATCAGGGCAACTGGAATTAAAGGAACTGAACAAAACAAAGAATTGGAACGGTATCAGAGCAACTGGAACTAGCTGTACATCGGTCACCACAAAAATATATTTTCTGCAAAAATTCCAGTACTTGAGATCCCCAAATCATCAAACATTATGCCTGTTGCATCAATGATGACATAATTAAGTTTTGATTAAATAGCTAGCAACTGTTACATGCCGAACTGATATGAAAGCCTGAAATTAAGTAATAGAAACCCTGGCCTCTTAATTGGTGTTTTTTTATAGTCTTTGCTGGTATGGAAAGCCCTTTTGGAACATTTTATTTAAACTTTTGACTTTAAGTCCCATTAGCTCTCTCATTGCTCTCATGATGTTCATTTCCCTTGAATTCTGACTTTCTTTTCTCTTTTCTCTTTTTTCTCTTTTCCTTTTCTCTTTCTTTTTCTCTTTTTGCTGTTGTGGTTTGAAATGCTGTCCAGATGGCCTGCAAGTTGGCAGTATCAATGCTGGTAGCTATCATGGGAGCTTCTGCTCTCCTTCCCCATCTGTTTCTGAATTCTCGGCTTCAGCTCTTCTCCTCATTTGGTCCAGACTTCTTTTAAAGCATCTGCTTGGACTTTGGTCTTTCTCAGGTAGAAGCCAAGAAGACAGGATAAAAGGAAGACCTTCCCATTGAAAGCATTTTTGAGAGCACGTCCCCATCTGCACCCACCAGCTGTCTCCAAGAAGACCGTTCGAACAAAAGCTTTCTGGAGTTTTGGATGCTAGGCCAACATGTCCAGTTTAGATGGATGTACTTTTCCCAAGCATATTTTCTCTTTCTGTCATAGCTTCCCTCCTGCCTTGTTCATGCTAGGGAAGTTTAACATGCTGAGGAGCCCGGTAGCTATTTTTATCTTTCCTTTGGCAAGATGGAACTTTTATAGGATGAAGCATTTGGTCTCGCTTTGGATACCGTGTCTAATTGCTTCCCAGGGTACTAGGCCACCCCACCATCCATGTTTAGTCTCAAAGAGACAATCTCTGTAGCTGCTGAGGTGGGTATTTTTCTGGTCGCCATTATTTAAAGATTTTCAGCCTGGGACCCAGACTTGGTGTTGCAAAGGTGTAGCTGTAGGCAACGCTAGTCAAGAAGTTTCTTCCCTACTTGTGGTTCCCAAAGCTATCCGTTGTTTCTCTTATTTGTTTATGTATGCTTTTTCATTGTAGATAATTCTCAATTTACAACTACAATTGAGCCTAACCTAACATTTCTATTGCTAGGCAAGGGAGTTGTTAAGTGAGTTTTGCCTCACTTTATGACATTTTAGCCACAGGAGTTAAGCAAATCACTTGCAGTTAAGACAATCATGCAGTCATTAAGCGATTGTGACTTCCCTCATTGACTTTGCTTAGTGGAAACTGGGAAGTTCAACTGTCATAAATACATGCCAGTTGCCAAGTGCCCAGATTTTGATCATGTGACCATGGTGATATACAGTGGTGATAACTGTGAAAAAAAGTGGCATTGTAACTTCAAACGGTCACTAAACAAATGGTTATACCGATCATAACTTTGAATGTTTTAATTTTAAATGATTCATGTTTTAAACATTCTAATTGTTTAATGCTATGCTTTTATGGTATTGTAAGTCATCTTGAGTTGCTTAACATATGGGCAGCATATAAATTTAATAAATAAATAATAGCATAAAGAAAAAGCAACACACAACTATAATTGTCAAAAAGGAAAAAAAAATCTTTAAAAATTGAAATACCATAGAGGAAAAAGAAAATATGATATGTCATTGTAAGTCATAATTATATATATATATATATATATATATATATATATATATATATATATATATATATATATATATATATATATATATATATATATATATATATATATATTTTCTGAGGTTTTCGCGGGTGTTTGTATGTAGGTCTTTGGTTATTCGGGTTTTCTCCTGCGTAAAATTGGAAGTGTCTTGGTGACGTTTCGACGAAGTCTCATTCGTCATTTTCAGGCTGGTGTTTTCAGCTTCGTGCTTCTAGGAGCAATGTTTTTCGAGTTTTTCATAGGTCTTGGTCAGATGGTGGATATCCTCCCCATAGAGGTACGATATTTGTTTTATTTTTTACTATATATATATTTAATGCAAATATTGAAGTACAAGTATGTATATATTTCTAATACATTTAAAAGCTAGGAAAAAATTAAATAGTTCCCAAGAACCCTAACACATAGCATATTATTTATACAATGTAAAGGCTGGGGAGAAATTTATTTAATTTGCATTTAAAGGCAAACTGACTTAATTTTGTTTATTGGACCCGTGTCCCTCCTGGCTGGTGCTGGCCTCTCGGGAGGTTACACGAGGCTGGCTCCAGGGGATTATAAATGCTTCCTTGAGAGAGGGTGTCTTCCCTGCCGCCTTGAAGGAGGCGGTGGTGAGGCCTCTCCTCAAGAAGCCTTCCCTGGACCCAGCAGTGTTGGCTAATTACCGTCCAGTCTCCAACCTTCGCTTCGTTGCAAAGGTTGTTGAGAGTGTGGTAGCGCGACAGCTTCCTCAGTACTTGGATGAATTGGCTTATCTAGATCCGTTCCAGTCGGGCTTCAGGCCTGGATACAGCACGGAAACGGCATTGGTCGCATTGGTAGATGATCTCTGGAGGGCTCGGGACAGGGGTTACTCCTCTATCCTGGTCCTATTAGATCTCTCAGCAGCTTTTGATACCATCGACCATGGTATCATGCTGCACCGCTTGGAAGAGTTAGGGGTGGGGGGCACCGTGTTGCGGTGGTTCTCCTCCTTTCTCTCTGATCGGTCGCAGTCTGTGTTGACAGGGGGGCAGAGGTCGACCCCGAGGCCCCTTGTATGTGGGGTGCCACAGGGGTCAGTTCTCTCACCCCTTCTGTTCAACATTTATGTGAAGCCGCTGGGTGAGATCATCCGTGGTTTTGGGGTGAAGTATCATCAGTATGCTGATGATACTCAGCTATACATCTCCACCCCGGACCACCCCAATGATGCCCTTAAAGTGATGTCCCAGTGCCTGGAGGCTGTACGGATCTGGATGGGGAGGAACAGACTCAGGCTCAACCCATCCAAGACCAAGTGGCTGTGGTTTCCGACGTTCCGATATAGTCAATTGGTGCCATCACTGACTATTGGGGATGAGTCATTGCCCCCCACGGAGAGGTTTCGCAACTTAGGCGTCCTCTTGGACTCACGGCTGTCTTTAGAAGAACACTTGACGGCTGTGGCCGGGAGGTCTTTTTATCAGGTTCGCCTGATTCGCCAGTTGCGTCCCTTTCTGGATCGGGACTCGTTAAATACGGTCACTCATGCCCTCGTCACTTCACGCCTGGACTACTACTGTAATGCTCTCTACATGGGGCTCCCCTTGAGGAGCACCCGGAGGCTCCAGTTAGTCCAGAATGCGGCCGCACGGGTAGTTATGAGAGCAGCATGGCGCTCCCATGTGGCTCCCCTCCTGCGCGAGCTGCACTGGCTCCCTGTGGTCTTCCGGGTGCGCTTCAAGGTCTTAGTTACCACCTTTAGAGCGCTCCATGGCTTAGGACCGGGGTACTTACGAGACCGCCTTCTGCCACCAATAGCCTCTCACCGCCCAGTACGCTCCCATAGAGAGTGGCTTCTCAGGATGCCGTCAGCCAAACAATGTCGACTGGCGGCCCCCAGGGGGAGAGCCTTTTCTGTGGGGGCACCTGCCCTTTGGAACGAGCTCCCCCCAGAGATACAGAAGATTCCGGACCTGCGCACTTTCCGCCGTGCCCTCAAAACATTCCTGTTTCAGCAGGCCGGCCTGGCCTAACTTTCCCTTTATATTGCTTTTTTTTATTTTATTTTAAACTGGGATATATTAAATGTATTTTTTTCGTTCGCTGTTCACCACCCTGAGTCCCTTAGGAATAGGGCGGTATATAAATTTAATAAATAAATAAATAAATAAATAAATAAATAAATAAATAAATAAATTTTGTATTTTAGAATTATGTACAATCTCCAAATTTAATTAGGATGCAGAAAGTTTCCTTTCCTTTCCTTTCCTTTCCTTTCCTTTCCTTTCCTTTCCTTTCCTTTCCTTTCCTTTCCTTTCCTTTCCTTTCCCTCCCCACTCCATTCTACTCCACTCCTTCTCTTTTCCCTTTCCTCTTCCTCTTCCTTTTCCTTTCCATTACTTTTACAAGGCAGTTCAATCATTGTTTAAACAAACATGAGGTCTTGTACTTCAACCCCCAAGCCCAAGATAAGAGTCCTAATAGCATCCCAGTCAAATCGCTGTCCAATCTTTTTTTTAATACCTCCACTGATGGAGCACCCACAGCTCTGGGAGGCAAGTTACTCCATTGATTAAAAATTCTCACTGTCGGAAACTTCTCCTTATGTCCAGATCAGTGGTGGTTTTCAAAAAATTTTACTACTGGTTCTGTGGGCGTGGGTTGGTGGATGTGGCTTGGTGGGCATGGCAGGGGAAGGATACTGTAAAATCTCCATTCCCACCCTACTCCAGAGGAAGGTTACTGCAAAATCCCCATTTCCTCCTGATCAGCTGGGACTCGGGAGGCAGAGAATAGATGGGGGCGGAGCCAATCAGAGGTGGTATTACCGGTTCTCCGAACTACTCAAAATTTCTGATACCGGTTCTCCAGAACTGGTCAGAAACTGCTGAAACCCACCTCTGGTCCAGATTGAATCCCCCCTGACAAGCTTCTGCCCATTGCATCTTGTCCTGCCCTCAAGTGCTCCAGAGAATAAATCTACACCCTCTTCCCTATGTCAGCCATTCAAGAATTGAAAGACCACCCTCCCCCCCGAAGCCTTTTCTTCATTAGGCTAAACCTTACACTTAGATTTAGAAAAATGATAAATTGAGAAAAAGACAAACTTCACAGATTAATGGAAATGATAATACTGTGGAGGGGAAAAAAATCAAGATGGATATATTCGCCCATCTGTAAATTTGGAGCAATAGAAAACCCTTTTCTTTGTACTTGGAGATTTGGTGGGAGTTTTCAAAAGAGGTCTGTTGCTACACAACGAAGCTGATAGGAAGCACCTATTTCTCAAGGTTTCAAAAGAAGAGAAGTGGCTGTGGCTGAGGAAACAGCAGAAAACAGCTTTTAATGTGGCTGCCTTAGTGCTTTAAAAAATGCTTTGTACCTGCTGCCATATGTTGTGGAGACTTTTAAAGGCTTTGCATTCAGAGGTGGGTTTCAACAGGTTCTGGCCAGTTCTAGAGAACCAGTAGTGGAAATTTTGAGTAGTTCGGAGAACCGGTAGTAAAAATTCTGCCTGGCCCCACCCCCATCTATTCTGTGCCTCCCAAGTCCCAGCTGATCGGGAGGAAGTGGGGAATTTGCAGTAACCTTCCCCTGGAGTGGAGTGGGAATGGAGATTTTACAGTAACCTTCCCCTGGAGTGGGGTGGAATGGAGATTCTACAGTATCCTCCTCCTGCCACACCCACCAAGTCATACCCACAGAACCGGTAGTAAAAAAATTTGAAACCCACCACTGCTTTGCATAGTTCTGCAAGGTGATAAATGGCTCTCCATGCTGACTGTATTTATTCCTAGCGCAGAATTTATTCCTAGTCAGTTAACCAGGGCCATGTTTTTGTTCCTTAGAGAACAGGGTGCCCATTTCCCATCTGCTCAATACTTAAATAAGCAAAATGCTTTGCCTCTAAGAGTCAGAAGGGACCTATCCAGAGTCCCCTAGAATGAGTGAAGGCCAAAGTTTTGCTCTGTTGTGGAGGAGGGAGAAAGAGAAAGAGAAAGAGAAAGAGAAAGAGAGAGAGAGAGAGAGAGAGAGAGAGAGAGGGGGAGAGAGAGAGAGAGAGAGAGAGAGAGGGAGAGAAATTGAGATTCTTGGATGAAACAAAGGATCAAAAAATGGTCCCCTTTGCTTTTGGAGGTTGTTACACATTGCAAGTTTACACCAGTGGTGGGTTGCTCCCAGTTCGGTCTGGTTCTTGCAAACCAGTAGTAACGGCAGTAGGAGGCTCTGCCCACCTGCCCGGACTGGTTTACACTTTTACATCTGCTGATCTTCTGCTTTGCTATTATAGACATTGTAAAAGATGAGTTGTGTAGATGAAAAGCGAATATGAATTGTGAAGTTTTCAGGTTTTTGGTTTTTTTTAAAAAATGCAGGGATTCCCTAAGGTCTGAAAATTATTTGAAGGATTCCTGCAGGTAAAAAAAAAAAGTGCTTGTCTTGTTGATCAAACTGAGGAAGAAGAACAGGATGTAGGGAAGCCTTAAAAATATCTTAACGGTGGTGCCTACCCCATTAAAGGACAAGCTGAGTTGAAGGTAAAACAGTCTGAAAACACATCGAGTAGCCTGAATTATGGATGGTCACAACCATTTATTTATTTATTTTATTTGCATGCTGTACAGGTGCTCAGTGTGGCATACTGTAGATAATGCTCCCTCCTATTTCCCCCCACCCCAAAAACAACAGCAACACCGTGAAGTAGGATGGGCTGAAAGAGAATGGCCCAGCTCTGTTCTAGGATTTCTTTTAGAAATTATCTTGGAGCTTGTGAAAGAAAGCAGAAAAAAAACACATCATTTTTAACCCTTATCATTTTTTTTTGAAAGAGGATGTTAAGAGGTCAGTAAGTCATGAAATAAAGGAATGGAATTCATCAATGAGTTGCACTGGTTTCAATGGGCTTTTGCATAGCCAGCATTAGCTGAATGGCCTTGTCAGCTGCCACCTTACATGTGCTTGTATGCTTTGCTATCGTGTGGTAACAGTCTGCCATGAACTCCAGAGAGGGTGAATGGGAAGGACAATGCTTGGGGGAAAACGAAAGTAACTTCCGTATATCCCTGAGACGCTGCTTCAAGGTTACCCAGCTGGGAGAAGAAGGCAGCAACTTACATTTGAAGTGACCGTTCTGAAAACATCTTGCTTGAACCTGATTGGTCATGAAGGGGTCAGCAATGGGAGGCAGTTAAGGGAGAGAAAAGTTGAATTTAGGGATTTTGGTGCACAATTCTCAGTTCTGACTATGGATTACTGCAATGCATTTGACTTCTAATAAAAGTATACCTTTCTCAACAAATGGAGTCAAGGATAATTTTTAGTTAGAGGCTTAAGTGCTGTCAGGTCTGACAGGCCCTTAAAATCCATATTATGCCACCATGACTTGTTCCAGTGCTGCTTGATTTAAATTTCAAAAATAACTCACTGAAATCAACAACCTTAAATCGCATCATCGCTGTGAAGGTTTACTGAGATGTGTATACAGTTAGTTAGGAAAGTCTCTCTTTCTCAGTTCAGACTCTGTATAAGCATGCAAGGGGAGGAAATCCATATGTACATTCATATACACTTTTCATTTTTCCCCCAATACCAAAGTTGGTTGCCATAGAAATCGCAGTCGTGTGATATTGATTCACAGCTGCTTGAGTCTCTTAGGTTGAAAGTTTTTTTTAACCCAACTATAATAAAAATACACAGAACTATAAGCATCCTGCTTCAGGCATAAGTGGCAGCTTGATCAAGGAATCCAGCCTGCTGTTTGTGCAGTATATTTTAGTTTTAGGATGCATTTTAAGGGAAGCGAGTGCAAAGACAGCTTGCTTTCTTATAGTTGTTCAACTTAAATTACCAAATAAAACCATTATGCAAAAATGTTCTCGAGAAGCTACCGAACATACACACATGCACAAAATGCATTTTGCGGTTAGAAGGCTGCTTGTGTCATTAACGGGCTTCTAGAATCAAATATTACAGGTGTCCCAATTAATTTAATAAGCTGTAGTACTTCATGGGTGAGATTGTAGCCTATGGATACACTAGGCATGTATTTATATAGAGATAAAAAAACTGTGAGCATTTCATTATTAGGTGTTTATAGCATCATCTAGCCATCATTCTGGTAATGCATCATTAGCAGAGACAGGAGTTGTATTGCTATAAATTAAGTTTATAAAGTGGTTTAATGGACATGCTACATGAACCGTAGTTAGCTATGAGAATATTATATAAAGGTTGTAAGCATTTGTAAATGGGTGGCTTTATCATGCATGCGCAGAAGTGTCTGGGCTGGTGGGCGGAGCCTCCCACCGCTGCTGCTACCGATTCACCTGGTCCGGGGCGAACCGGTAGCAACCCACCACTGATGTAGACATATTTTTATGACTGTAAACTGTCCAGAATTACCCTATGGTAAGATGGGCAGTATATAAATTTAATAAATAAATAAATAATTTAATAAATACATATTACATATTGATGGAGCCACCTGGTTTTTGATTCTCTTCCTTCTCACTCAACATCACTAGCTGGTGGAAAACATCCACTAGTTAATCTTCTTAATAAATTCTGGGACAGGGGAGGTGACAGCTTTGGGCAAATGTTTAAACCGCTGAATTTAGTCACTGGTCAAAATTTGTTCTGGTTTTGTGCTCCTCTGGAGTAGCTTTAAGCCCATGTCCAAAAGTAGTCTGACTGTCTGGGATAGTGGGATACTCTCTTTGAATGCATCTTATAGAAGGACACTTGCAGAAACCCAGAGCAAGCCCACTGGTTGAATTGAAAAGGAAACAAAGCTATGGAAATATATAACTCTCCTTGTCCTTTACGTGTCCTACCTGTCCACCATAAATGAAAGCAACACCATTTCTCAGCACTGGGCTACAGCAAGATCAGAATCTCCAGTGAAGGCAGCAAAATATGCCAATGTAGCTTTCTGCCTGCACAAGGACAAGAGCTTAACCCTTCTATTTAGCCCCAAGGAGGGATCTTTGGTAAAGATAGTCATAATCATAAAGTTACCAAGAAATTCAGTAAGAAGGGGAAGCATGACTATAAAATGGCTTAAAAAATCTCTTGATCTTACTGTGTAGGAACATAATATCAGCGATGCAGAAGGTCACTGAAGGATATAAGTCACTGGAATAATTGAGGACTTTCTCTGAAGTGATAACCAAAGTCTTGTTCTATAGTTTTCCAATTAACTTATACAGTATCTACTTGACACTAATAATTACAGTATTATTTATATTCTTAATTAAAAGCCAAAGACTGCATTTCTGCCAGCTGAAGTTAAAGCTCTTGTAACTGGAATCTATGCATCATTTAGGTTAAGTGAAGATTTCTCCTTAGCTAAATATGCACAGGCTGTAATTATGTCTCCTAAATAAACTGGTGATATTACCTGAATAGTTTCTTTTTTTCATGTTGTTTTTTAAAATTATAATAGATAAGAAAACTCTGAGCAGCTAGATGTTTTGGATGGCAATTTTATAGCAAAGAAAGGAGTTATATTCCAAAATTATCTGTAGGGCACCAATTTGTTTATTGTTTATTGCTGGACTACAGTGGACTACAATATTTAGTATACATAATATAAAAGCTGGATATATATATATATATATATATATATATATATATATATATATATATATATATATATATATATATATATATATATAAATATTGTGGAGTCATGGATATGAGTCTCCTTGGACTGTAGTTATCAAGATTCCAGCTCTTATTGTTCCTATAACAGCAGTAGCCATTAGTGAGGGAGAACAAATTGTATCTCCATGCAGTGTCTATTTGGTTCACTATGAATCTCAACTGCAAATCCAATTCTCCTTTGCATTGATGCCAGTGGTGAGTTGCTACCGGTTCTGTCCGGATCGGCGAACTGGTAGCGGAGGTGACGGGAGGCTCCACCCACCTGAGCCAGATGCTTCTGCACATGCGCAGAAGCATCACTCGCACGCGCGCATGAATAAACCAGTAGCAACAGGTTTTGCAACCCACTACTGATTGATGCCTCATGATATCACAGCCACGAGAGGTCAGCTTGGCCATGAGCTCAGAACATTTGAGAAAGCAGGGTCAACTGTCTGCACAGATGCTGGCTGGATCATTTCTTCATTCTTAACCAGGTAACCTTGACCAAGAGCAACTGAGGAGATTTGAAGGGTCCTTGTGCTTATTCTAAGACTATTTATTTCCATTTTTTCCAGTCCATTTCATATCTTATCCAATTATGTTTGTGACTTCAATCATCAAGACATATAAAAAGTTATCATTACCATTTAGAGTGGAATCCAGTAAGCATCACTAATAATGAAGCAGTGTATCCCTTACTGTCCCCAAGCACTTTTTTCCCCACAACCATGAAGAATGCCTGATGGTTTGCATGGTCTCTGAGCATGCCACTTTGTTGGCACAATCACAATCACATGCAACGATGTTTTCCTGTCCATCAAGCAGCCCCCATGAGCAGTCTAGGACAAACATCCATGGATGTTTTTATACTTAATATTAGTATTAATATTAAGTACTTAGTACTTAGTAGCCCATGTGTACTATCCACCATGAGCTATGGATCAATAGTTTTTTTTTTTCAATGTATGAAATAACACTGTAATTTTTTGAAGTAGATCTTATGTTACAAGACTGTGGGTTTTCTACAATACTTTATTTTTTCCCCCAGTTTTGAACCCATTGTCTTCTTCTAAATTATTTTGCAGAGCAGAGGCTTTACAAACACAGGAATTACACTTGAAAAACCAAAGTGGATTTCCACATTTTCCACTGTAAAACCTCAGAAGTTCCTCAAGGCCGCTGAATATTATGCCATCTATGTCCCCCACCTGGAGTCATGCCTATTTAATAAGACAGAGACACACAGAGCCATTCAGTCCTTGGGCTGGACAGATAAATAGCAAAGAAACAGGGTTCAATGTACCATATCATATATGAACTCATCATTCACATATAGCTTGTGGTAAATCTACTGAACTGAAAGAGATGAAAGGAAAGAGATCTTCGGTGGGGCTGTGTTTGCTGTTTACCTATAAACATTTGAGGGGAGGGGAGAAAAATCACTGCAAGGGGGCTGAAATGTCATCCTGCTCCTCTCCCCACTCCAAAAAATAAAAATAAAAATGGAATTTTAACATATGTTGTGGGATTGTAGAAAGCTGTTTGCAGCTATGCATCCAGGGTAGGGGTGGGCATCTATAGCCCCTTATGACCTGTGGACTTCAACTCCCAGAATTCCTGAGCCAAAAATGGCTTCAGTTTCCCACTCTGGAAATATAACCTGGCTATTATTTTCTTTTCTTCTTCCTGGCAAATAGTTTTGTTCCTCTCCTTGTTGCCATGTGGCTCCTGAAAAAAAAAGTGCTATCAACTGAGGAGATTGTTTTCCCATCTGGCAAACTTGTCTAACAGAGCCACAACATCTTTCCTTTCTTCCTCCCTGCTTCAGCTCATATCCATTCGCACATTTGTCCACTATTGATTCAGGGAATGGAAGACCCAGATATTGTCAAATGTGTTTGAAGTATCCTAGGGTGGATGAAGCACTGGGAGGAGTGGGCAGAACTTGTAATGACTGCCCCATTTCAATGGGGGATTTCAAGATAACCCCCTTTTGGAAACAGGGGCAACATTATGGGGGGGAAATATGAAAAAGATACCAATGTTTTCCAAAAATGTGTTTGGGACTATACTGAACTGCTGGGGCAAATAAGTTTGCACAATACTCATTTGCTTTTATTTTATTTATATCTTTATTTTTAATTGATTGCATTTATTTATTTATTTGCATCCCACCTTTATTATTTTTCCAAATAACTTAAGGCGCTGAACATATCCGACACAACTTCCTCCTCCTATTTCCCCCGCAAATACAACCTGTGAGGTGGGTTGGACTGAGTGACTGGCCCAAAGCTGGCTTCCAAGCCTAAGGCAAGACTAGAACTCACAGCCTCCTGGCTTCTAATTTGGTGCCTTAACCACTGGGCCAAACTGGCTCTAGCACTGACTTGGTGTTAGAGACATGAAATGCAACCAGTATAGAAACATGAATTCTGCTGTGCCTTCCATCTTTTCCAGACTCCATTGGCACCCTATGAGTGTCCCTTGACTAGTTAGAAAGCATCAATCAGCAATAGTTGGGACATTTTCTATTACCTAATTATAGACGTGTTGGATCCTCCCAGATTATAGCAGAATCTGAGCTTCCTTTTGAGAGCTCTTATCAGCAGTTACTGGACAAAGTCCATTATGTGCCTATCTTTTCTATGAAAAGACAAATGACTTGAATGAAAGCATATTGATCAGCAGGGAACTGTTTGTAGCAGAAAAGCTGTTTCTGCATGAGCCAGGGTATTTTTTTCCACAAAAGCCAATATATACTTGCCTATATACTGTCCTGAAAAAAATATGAAAATTTAAGAAAAAAAGTGAAGAAAGAGGTCTGTGTGTGTGGGGGGGGGGGGGGGGAAATGGTTCCCTTTCATTTAATATTTTTGACATTCAAAAGGATATGGTTGTGCTTTGAAAGCACTTGTAGTTTTAAATAAAAAAAAAACCTCACCTCCTTTCCTATTTGAGATGCTCCCAGATATCCCTTAACCATTCTATTTATCTCTCCCTTGTCTTTCTTCTGAAACTAGTCCTCCCCTTGTACTCTTTTGTTTGAAAAATCAGCAAAGTTTCTTGTGTTATTTTTAGTCAGGTAGCAGAGCTCTGGATGCTGGGGACAGCTGGAGTGTGTGGGATGTGGCATGCTATTTATTCTCCTCCACTCTGAGAAGGCAACAGATGGGTGGCTACTCTGCTAAATCACAGCCCTTTGACAGTACCTTCCAGCTGTTGGACACAGAAGCTATTCTACTTGCAGCATCAATGCAGATCCTTTTATGTCCACTTTCAGAAGCATTGTCTCCTAAAGATCTACACACACACACACACACACACACACACACACAGAGAGAGAGAGCACTGCTGTAAAACTTCTGAACTTACAACTGTTTGGAAATGTTGATTCCATGATTAGTGGAATTCCATCAATTCCATCAAATTGGTGTTGACTGCTAGCAACCACATAGATAGAACTTTTCCAGAATGATCTCATCTCGGCTGCGGAATGGGGCAACTTGCTGTGGCCAACCCACCCTGGCCAACTCGCCATGGCACAACTCGCTGCAGGACAATTCAACAGTTCTATTTAATTATTAAATGTGTCATTCACATTTCAGTTTTTCATCCTTTCTTTAATGATTCTAGTCCACCAACTCTTGTCTTGTTGTGAGTTGTCCTGCAGCAAATTGGCTGGGGCAAATTGTCCTAGACCTGGGCTAGCCCTTCAAGTCTTCCAACATTGCACCCATTGCTGCTGTAATTGAGTTCATCTACTTTGCTGCTGATCATGCTCTTCTTTTCTTCCGGCTTTCCCAACATTATGGACTTCTCAAGGGAGCCGAGTCTTTGCATCACCTGTCTAAAATAAGGTAATTTGAGCCTGTTATCTGTGTCTCCAATGAAAATTCCTACCCTTCCTCATTTCTCTTCCCCCTCTTCCTCCCTACCATTCTCCTATTTACTTTTGTATTTTGTATCTTATTTTATCTTATAACTCAATAAAAAATGTTAAACCAAGTCAAAGGAGAATTCCAGATTGATTTGCATTATGATCCATTTGTTTGGAGGGCTATCCATAGTACTCCCAAGAATCCTCTCCAATACCAAAGTTCAAAAACTTTTTTCTTCAAAGTCCAACTTTCAATTCCATAAAATGTCCCAGAGAAAACTATTGCCTGCATGGTTCTGATCTTTGTTGATTCAGATAGATATAGACAGATACTGAATATGAGTCACCTTAATAAGGGAGATGGATGGCATAAAAAAATAATAATAAACAAATAAAAGATAGATAGATAGATAGATAGATAGATAGATAGATAGATAGATAGATAAACTGTAGATAGATACTGAAGATAGATAAATATCTTTTCCCAGGCCTAGATTGCTACTCTACCAAGTGCTAGCATATGGCATATTTCTTGACTGACAATTCGTTAACTGTTGAGAGTTAATCCTTAAAAGACAGAAGCGTTCCACCGTTCAATATCTGCATTGTCAATTGCAAGGTTATTTACTGTACCTCTTCTACAGCTTAGTCTTTTTATTTAATTCTAATTTCATTTTTTTCCCATTCTACTCCTTGACTTTCCATTACTAGACCTGTGGTGTGAGAATGGATGGTCGGGTTGGGTAGGTGGGTGCTGCAACAGGCAGGAGTGGGAGCCTGGGCTTTTCTGAAAAAAAGAAAAGCAGTGGAAGGAAACAGTGGGAGCAGCAGGCACAGCTTACCAGAGTGACTTGTGACCTCCTGCTTGCTTCCCCATTGATTTTGCTTGTGGGAAGCAGTGTAGAAAGTCACAAATGGTGATCAGGTGACTGCAGACAGGATCCTGCAACTGTCATGAGTGCAAGCCAGTTGCCACATTTCCCAAATTGCAACCACATGACCACAGGGATGCTGCAATAGCCACAACTTTATGGACCGGTCATAAGTCCTCCTCATTCACTGCCATTATGACAATGGTCACTGAACAAGCAGTCATAACTTGAGGACTACCCATATATAGAACATTGCATTCCATGTCTTCTGAGGAGAGTCCCTAGACTTTACTACGTAGGCCCAAGACCGAAATATGTGAAAGTGATGGCAGCATTGGTGTCTCCCTGGTAGCCTCCATGCCAAGGAAGGTTGGGCTAGCCTCTCTCTGTTAGTCTTCCATCAGCAGACATTTTTTCCCCTCAGTTCAAGCAGGCCTTTGATAATCTACTTTATATGCTATGCTGGATAGGTATTATTCATTTTATAGACTGTTTTAATGATGTTTAAATCATTATTCTAATTGTGGTTTTAATGAAAGCCTTTATTTGCTTCTGGTAATTGTGGCCTGAAATTTTTTGGATGGTGAAAAAAAAGGGATAAAATGCAATCCTTGGTCTTTGCAAGGGCACAACCAGGCAAAATTGCTTGGAAACAACATAAAATGGTTTGCCTTAGCCCAAACGATGCTGCTGTTCAGTTTCCTAGTGTTTTCTAGTGTTTACTCAGTTTCCTAGTGTTTACTCAGATGAGTCTCCCATTTGAGTAAATGTGGGGCATCAAATAAACCCAACACCAAAGGAAACCTAGATGGGCAAATGAGGAAAACAGATAAGTTTGGTTACAATCTCTTCTGCAGGTAAAATGGATACTTACTGTAGGAGATAGCAGGGAGGATGCTAGTAGGCTACTGGTTCTTCCAAAGATGGAAGAATAGTTTAATTGTCCAATTAAAGTTCTCTTTAGAGAAGTCTAAAGCATATAAGTGGAAAGCTGCCACTAGTGCTACACCAGCTCTTACTAAACATCAGCAGATACAAGCATGGCTAAGAACATGAAGCTGTCCATTGTGGCATTAAAGATCCTTTCTTCAGTTTGCATGTAGCATTCTGGGATCTGCTCCAAAGCATACTGACACTCCTAGAACGCCTTCAGATTCCAGTTGGATTCAGTAGGATTCCATCAGCATATCAGATGCTGTAATATTATAAGTCTCGCATGTGCTAATCCTTATTGTGCAGCAGCTCCTCCTGAACTATCTTTAGAGATACTCAGTGCATTGCTTCTTTCCTAAAGAGTGTTGTGGAAGATTGTGTGTTTGCTGTTTCTAACACTGTGTGGAATACAGCCAGGCTTGGAGAGTCTGATAAAACTTAGATGGGTTTAACACTTTGAATCAGGTACCCAAGGGTGGATGCAGACTTGATTTTGCAAGTACATCTGCTCTGTTTATTTTTGCTTCTTTGCGGCATTATAAACTTCTGCTCCATATGGATGATCCATATTGTGCCTTTGTGAAATGATATCACATTATGCTTTTCTGCTTTTATCATCAAACACTACTCAAGGAAGAAGAAAAAAAAAATCACCAGGTTTTACCTACATTCATCTGTTCAGCTCAGAGCTCCCTCCAAAATGTATTTGAATAAAACACCTAAAATAAATGTAATGCATGTAAATGAATAAAACACCTAAAATGAATGTAATATATGTAAATGAATAAAGCATCTAAAATAAATGTAATGTATGTAAATGAATAAAGCACCTAAAATAAATGTAATATATGTAAATGAATAAAAATCAAACTTCTTAGATTGAAAGAAAAATTTAAAAAAAACACATGTTCCTTCCCTTTCTGTCAAACCTGATTAGTTCTATGTGTCTGTAATTGTAAGGAAGTTAATAGCTGGCAGCTCTACAGGTCTCCCAGCCAATTCTGGAATGCAGTAAAAAAAATATTTTTTGGAATTTCAAGAAGATACTTATATTTTAAAAAAACTCTTTCCAGGTTAGTAGTTTTAACAAGCTTTTACACATATTTACCCAGCCTCTAGTTAAAAAATGAAACAAATCTAGTTTGGATTTTTTTTCTTTTCCTTACTACTTTTTTTGGCCACCATTTTAAATGCTTAAAATGTTAGTGTCATTGCTATATATTGTATGAATAATATGTATCTAGGAGACACAGTTGGAGTTTTGGTCATTTGTATGAATCAGTGATTGGGTGGGTATTCATAAGGCATATTAAAGTGTCACTGCTTTCAATGAACAGTTCCCATGTGGGCCGCCTTCATGAGGAGTTGTGCCTATTTCTTAGCAAGCATTAATATTCCCCTATCATGACTCTGATTAGACAAATATTCCACCCCTTCCTTCTTCTTCTGAAAGGGAAAGAACACTGGTCTGAATATGACCACCTAAAGAGCAGAAATCAAGACTTTAATAAAATAACTTGTAGCTTTTAGAGTCTGTGGGACGTAGCTCCACTATCTCCTTTTTCTGAGAGAAGTACTAATTTAATAGATTGAGAAAATGCTATGGATGTAGTGTACCTAAACCTCAGCAAAGCATTTGGCAAAGTCTCTCATCATATCCTCACTTACAAAATGATAAAATGTGGCTTCATTATATAATAGTTACATGGATTCATAGCTGAATGATTGCACCCTCTCATAACTGCATCCATACCAGTTTGCGAAGTAGCATCGGGTAGTCTTCTGAGTATTGCACTTTTTTTTAACATGAAAGACCTGGAGGACAATGAGTATCAAATTTGCAGAAGACATAAAACCAGGAAAAGTGACTAACGTTTTAAAAAAGAAAAAGAAAACTCAATAAGATATAATCAGGAGGTTGAATGGTGAAGGAAAACATAAAGCTCTTCATCTGGAAGGGGAAAATGAAAGGTAGAAGGTAGGATTTGGGTAAACATGGCTTTATGTAAGTGCATGTGAAAAGGATTTGGGTGGTCTAGTAGATAACAAGATGAACATGAGCAAGTCGTGTGATGCAGCTGCTAAAATAGGTAGCTACTATTTCGGTTTATCTTCATAGTTATTTATATTTAGATGATTAAAGAATTGCCATACAGAAGAGAGAATGTCCTTGTTCTCTTTCACACAGCAGGGCAGGACCAGAACCAAGAAATTGAAACTGCAGAGAAGTGCAAGTTCGATTTGTTGTGATACGTAACCTGATAAGTAATCTGCCCAACCTTGTTGGACAACCGTGAGTAAAGGTAGAACCATACCTTATAAACTCTTGGCCCACTACATTTCAAAAAGAAGATAATGGAAAAGATGGGTACAATGTAAATTACAAGTCATAAACCCATTCATATCATCTTTTTATTTTTCCCTTTCTACTTGGTCAGCATGCTAGCCATGCTATGAGTGAATATGAACAATTTGGTTTACTAGGCCATAGGTTCCTAACTGATTCTTCCCCTTGTCACCACTCAAGGTCAATGCAGCTTGCTGTGAAGGAACCTTTTACCATCATATTACATTCACTCTCAGGATCTGATTAAGTGAAATATTTTTAACTCCTGTTGAACTCCTGTTGAAAATCTGCAGAATTTAGAAGAACGGGAGATTGTAATTCAGAGCTGCCAAGTCTGTCCTAAGGCATTTTGCTACTTGTAGAAAAGCACAAGGTGGTATAGGGTTTTGCTCTGCTCCTTCTGTACGGAACAGCTAAATGAACTGATAGCTGGATAGCCCATCATTGCTGGGGTCTCTCTAATTCCAGATCACTCCAGATCAATTCAATCACTCTTCTTGCCAGTTATCCAAAGAATTTTTTTTTCTTTTACTAAAGTGGTTTATATGTCCTTCGATTTTTCTCCATCTTACAACATATGCTAGCTGTTGATACAGACATGATGGAACATCATCATCAGTTTAAAAAAATGCACTATGTTGCCATGAAAGAATCTTGCAAGTTATTTAACTAAAACTAGATTTTCCCCTCAGTAGAAATGCTGATGTTTCAGCCACATCAACAGTACATTTCATAGACTCCACATTCCCGCCCCGTCCCCCGCACTGTTTTTTTCATGACGTATTTTATGGCAACATCCCCCAGTCTCTGGTGATTCATAGGAGCAACTCTTCAATAAACGAATCCCTTGGAAAGGGGGAGCAGCAGAAACAAGTTGTGCTCCACAACCCTGCTCTTCATCTCCCAGAGGTAGGGATACTTCTGATCAATAGTTCTATACTACAACCTGTTGAGCACAGGTCAAACACATTTTAAGATCTCTGCTATTCTTGGAGGCTGTTCTGAAGGGAATAAAAGAGAGCCAGCCAGAGAGCTTGTTGGCTCTCTTCTCCCAGAGCACAGAAAAGGACTTGATATCGCCACTTACTGAAAGACTTATTGATTTCTCAAAGTGAACTCATCAACCCACAATACCCTCATTTCCCAGAGGAGCCTTAATTTCCTGTGGCATGGCCTCTGCATTCTACCCATTGTGAGGCTGGGTACGGAGAGTGTGTGGTGCACTCTTTCAATGTTTCAGCTCCTTGACAGCTGCTGAAGTTTCCCTTCCGCCCTGAAAGGACTTTTCAGCTTCCATAATGGAGCACCAATGCTGCCAGGGCTATTTTCTCTCCAGCTGTGAGAGTGGCTCTCCAAAAAGCTGCTGGCCAGCTGCTTCACTTCGGCCTTCACAAGGACTCTTCATTGTGTGGTGGCTGCAGCCATGGCTCCAGGGAGAAGCGCTCATTGATTGCAGGTTTATTCTCCATGCTCCAATTTGATCTGACAGAGGCCTTGTGGCAGGTGAGCTATAAAGCTGACATCACTGCAGGTGCTGGCTAGAATCTTTTGCTGGTGGAAAGGAAGCGTCCTTTTTAGTTAATATTCCTTTCAGTCGTAAAGAGAGCCTTTCTAGGAAGTCACAATGCAACCGTAACATAAACTCCTCCTTGGTAGCCTGGGCATGTATTTGTGTAAACATATGCATGCATCTTAGAATAGAAAAAGTGAAAAGAAGCTAATACAACTTCCCAAAGGGTGGCCTATCCTGCTAGACTTTTGAGTGTTATATATAATTTTCAACATTTCCTCCTCCTTTTCCTGCTCCTCCTCCCTCTCTTCCTTTTCTTTCCTCTGTTCCTTATTTCCTATCCTGAACTGCCTCTGCATTCAATAATGCCTCAAGACAATGTACCATCAAATCACTACACAATAATAGATGCAGTACATAGGTTACAATAAAACAGAGAATCCCCTAAAGTACCAATACCAAACCTGAATAAGAGATTTATTAATTGCTGAAGGCACTTGGAGACAGCAGCATCTGCGAGGGGAGATCTCAAAACAGGAAAGAACATCACAATCCAACCCTTTTGTGCATCTGTTGACACTGCATGCACTTACAGCAAGGTGAGGGTTTGATTTTCATGCCATAAATACCATCTTGCCTGTTTTGATCCCCCTGTGGATGTTCCTGCTTGGAAGAATTATATCATTTTAAGCAAGTCCCAAAAACCAACAGTGAAGAAACCAACTCATTTTTATGGGAAGAAGGAGGGTATTTAACCCTTGGACACTGTTCCATAGGAAATCTGCCTTGTACCTCTACTGCTTCCCTTTTCTGGAAAGCTTCTTCCTGCCACAGAACTTTAGTTAATGAATTCCATATTTAGGCAGGTTTAAAATGGAGAAATTTGTTCTTTGGGAAACCTGGATCCCAAGCCCAAGAAATCCTTGCAGAGCTAATGGCAAGTCATAAGCCCACTTTTAGCTCCAGTGGATCTTCGCCTGAGATCCATACTTTCATGTTCAAAGAGTTCTAGCCATTTTCTCCTCTGGTCAGTTTGTAAGGATTGCCTCATTGCAATCAGCAGCTACCAGAGCAAAGTGTTCCCTCACAGTTTCAATTTGGAGCAAAGGCTTGCCAAGCTGGGCAAACATCCCAACCGAGCACAATTCATATGAGTTAAATAAGCATCAGAATGTATCCCAGAATAGTGGCAAATGATAGCTGCCGAGTCTATTGTGCAATCTCTAAAGAATTCATCTGAATTGGCCCAAGAGGCATTGCCAGATCTTGAAGCTCATAGAGTAGGTGATTTAAGGAGCCTCTTATTCTTCTGTAAGGTGATGCTAAATGAAAAACATGTTCTGTATTATCCTGACAATACTGGCTTTTTAGAACGACTGCTGCTGGGGAAGAGTTTAGTTGAAACATTTTTCATATTTAATAAAGGCCAGTTTGGGCAGTTGTAAGCCATGTTTTGGAAAATTCACTATATTTAACAGATTTAGATCCCCCCCCACCTCCCGCTGCCTCTGGAGAAGTCATAGCAACCACACCTAATCTGTTTTACTGAATGCATTGTGAGTGTTATAGAGTGACAAATGGTCTTGATTTGCCTCTAAGAAAGATTACATTTGAGATAGAGCCATTCCCTCCCCCCACCCCTCTGATTCAGAGACAGGAAATCTTTATTTTGGAAGTGTCGAACATGTGGCCCACAGACTGGATTAGATTCTTTGGGGAATTACAAACAGCCCACTGTTCTCCTATCAGGAGCAAATTGTTAGCAAATGTCTGCCCTTATGAGCGCTAAGGTGTGCGTTTGCTAGCACCAGCATCCTCCACCCACTCTCAGTTCTCGTGAGGCACAATGAGTGATAAGGAAGCACAACTGCAAGGGAGAGGCGGGCAGAACTGAGTGATATAAGAAGAAAATAAACATCTAAAATTGCTGCGGTGGAAATAACATACACAGGAATGGCCACAGAGTGGTGGAACTGTGGGAAATTTAGCTGGAGAATTCCGGAAACCATTTCCATTAAGGAAGACAAAGCTACCATTGAGAATTTGTGAATAGCAAGCGATGGTATCCAAAGGCTTTGTCCTTGCCCTCCATAGTGTACCCCACCCTACCAGACACACTTGATTCTTATCTGGTGTTTTAATGTGTTTCTGTTGTGTAGATCACTGTAGGATCATGCCTTCTGCTAAGCTGATTGCTCTAAGGCCAACTCAAGAAGATGCTTTGAAAAACATTGAAAACATTTTAGCTTTCCTTATGTAAGTGGTGCCACACATTTGGGCGAAAAAGAATAGATGGAGCCAGAGCTCTGAATAACGTAGAATCAAAATGATGGCTCTTCAGAGAGAAGGCAACCTTTCCTTCCAGAAGAAAACTGGAAACCAGCACCTTCCAAGACCATTTATGGTAAAACATTAAAGCAAAGCAGCATCAAAACCCTAAATAGCTGGATTGTAACATTTGATTAAAACTGTTATTGATTCTTATCAATCAATCCACTTGGTTACTTCTGATACTGAACTTTCGAAGTACTTTCTTGGGCCAGGGCTATTGTTATGTGCCTGGCTGATGCTAGCTTGATATCAATTCCCATTTTACATGTGTAAAGAATTAGGATGGCAGGACAGATTTCAGGTACCAAGCAAATGTTCAGTGCAGTTCTTCATCTTGGTCATAGAATCAGCACCACACAGCACATAGCAATCATAGTTCTGTGAAGAACTTCCTTTTAGCAGCAATGAATCAGTGAAAAAAGCTTTGGTAGCAACTGTAGCTCTCCAGGGAATCAAACATGGTGGGTGGTTGGGTCCCTTGTTAATTCTGTTCATCATTATGCCAACTACAAATTGATATTACTCATAAGGAAGTGAGAAGAAAGTGAGAGCAAATCCTAGGGTGAAACCTCTGCTATATCCTGTCTTTCTTGATCTTACTGCCTTCCCTTCTGTCCACCATGTATTCTCCCTAGTCTGTGTCAATATTTGCTCAACCCACTTCAATAGAAATGAAGTCTAAATGACTGGTTTGTAGCTTGATTAGGTTAGATATGTAGTTGATTATTAAATTAAATTTATAACACCACTCTCAGGCAATACAATCACTCCCACATTTTATTCTTACTACAGCTCTGTATAATAGATTAGGCCAGGGGTGTCAAACTTGCATAGTCACAGGTCATCACGTGATGTATTGCAACTTTCCCCCCCTTTGCTATACTGTCCGTGAGTGTGGCCAGCATGTGATGCATCCAGCCTGCGGGCCACAAGTTTGACACCCCTGGATTAGGCTATGAGAGAGAGAGAGAGTGTGAGAGTTATTGGCTCCAATAGCTTGAATTGATGTGGAACTCCCTAGACCAGGAATGTCCAGCCCATGGCCTGTGGATTGCATGCAGTCCTGGACAGCTAGTAATGCAATCTCACAAGTCATAAGCTTTTAACATTGTTAGATAGGTGGATTGAAGAGACTGGAGACAGGCTTCAGACAACAGCTCTTTATTCAGCAACTATTTACAGTCCAGCAGCCAGTCCCTCTAACAGCCAGCCCTTTTATAGGGAGCTGTCAGGGAACCCAGCCAATCACATTCAAGCATTCTTCCCACTTAAACAGCGGACCAGAGGGAAAATTATCCTGTCAATATCTAAGAAACATTATGTGTTCTTATATACATTAACTCTATGTTCTGCCCCAGCTCCGGATTTCTGAGGATATTGACACACACCAACGGTCCTTATCAAATTTATTAAGTAGCAAGAATAAACAAGACTGGCAAAGGTTGGCAACCAGCCCAGAAAACAAGATATGATAAACCAAAATACTCTGATAATAAATACAAGTTGTTTCTAGGAAGAAATTTACTAACGGCGTGCAACTTAAATAGGCTAAGGGAGTGGCCAATTATCCTCAAGCCCTACTCTCGAGTAGACCTCCTCCTCCTGAGTAGCCACTCCTGCCTTTTGGCAGCCCTGCGTGCTCGAGCATTGAGAAGGGGCTCCTCCATTTTGCTCTCTCCACTTGAAGGAGCCTCTGGAGGTTCTGAAGGCCCTGGCTGAGTCTCTGCCTCTAGCTCCACATCCTCTTCAGCCTCCTCGCTGTCCAATGTGAGCGCTGGCTCTGCAGGCTGCTGGCATGATACCACACCAGCCTCCTCTTTGTCGGGATTAGCCATGATCCGCGCAGGCCACTGGTGGGCCACAACACTCTATTATATATATTTATATATAGCCCAAGACAATTCCTCTTCACTCAATGCAGCCCAGGCAAGCCAAAAAGTTGGACAACTATCCCCCAGACCAAAACCAACCTTGGATGCACTGCACCACAGTGACTCTCAATGCAATCTTTTGTAGATAGAACTTCAATTATTTTTTAGCTTACTGCATTTTTAATCCATTTCTGAGAATTAGTTCCTTACTATACTTTGCTGAGGATTATCCAAGTGAAGTAATATATTTATCAGGCAATGCATGGTAAGGAGGGGAAGGCTGACTGAATCTAATTACCCAATGGACTGTTCTTTGCAGTAATCGTAGAACAGTCTAAATGTTTACATGTGTTTTGTCATGTTCTATTCTTTTTCAATATCATCATCCTTATGAAAATCTGAGGTAAAGTATATACTGGATATATCTTCCAAACCGATGCATTTGGCCAGTATATGATCATATTACACTAGTTGTTGCCATCTGCATGGGATTCTATTCCATTTTGGGGCCCTGTTTTACATCTTGAAATTAACTTTTTAAGATCTAGATGATTTGGGCATATTCCAGTTGCTTGCAATTGAATTATTTCAGTCTGCCAAACGTTTACAGAGCGAATCACCTACATGAAAACATTGAACTGACTCCAAACGATTTCCCTTTGCACTGCAAATTTCTGACTCCATCCAAAATGTTTAAGAGAATCTTCCAATCCTCCAGAGAAATGATGGCAAAACGTTTGGGCTCAGCTTGTCAAAAATTTGGAAAATGCATAAATTGACTGCTGGTGTATCACACCTTCACCCCCCAAAAAAGAGAAACAATTTTCTATTTCTCCCTCTCATCCCTAATGCTCCTCACCTTGGCAGCATTATTAAGGCTCGGCCTGAAGCAGAGGTATTCACTTTCTGTTGACAAATTTCTGTAGTCTACCTGCGGATGCTCCGGATCAGACAAGAGCTTCATTCTTGAAGCAGCTTTGGAAATTGCTCTTCCACAGTCTCTGCAGCCTCTGAAATCCACACAAAAGCACCCACCCCCATTCTTGCATGATTTTCAGAGGAACCCGAGATTGCACAAAAGCTTGACCCTCTCTAGCATGATTTCCAGAGGGTCCAGAGACCCTGTACATTGCTCCTCTTTTTTAGGTTTTATGGACCATCTCTTATTTTTCAGCAGGGTATGTGTGTCTCCCAACTCCCAACCAACCAGGGATCATCATATAATGTCTGAAATGCATTATCATCTTTCTTAGGTGGCAAGTTTGCTCTAGTGGTTAAGGCACCAGGCTCAAAAGCAAGAGATGTGAATTCAAGTCCTGCCTTGTCCATGAAAGCCACTTTGGGTCAGTCACTCTCTCTCAGTCCATCTTGCCTCACAGGGTTATTGTTGTGGGAAAAGTGTTGGATACGTTCGCCGCCTTGAGTTATTTGTAAAAATAATAAAAGGCAGGATACATATAAATAAATTCAATTAATTACAAAGAAAGGTGTGCTGCTTTAACTAAGGGAGAGGAAACAATCTCCAATTCACAAAGAATTAGGCCGATTTTCCCTTCTTTGCAGTGCTTCACTCTAAGGCAACTATTTTTCACAGAAAGTCAGATAGCAGCATGGTTGCCTTGGAAACAGGGGCACTCCCCATAAGAGCAGTGTGGAGGTACATCCCATCACGCAATGGATTGTTTCATGAGAATATAAGGACTTTTTGGGAGGGGGCGGAGGGACAATGCTAGTAGAAAGGATGTTTTCAAGGACGCAATATTTGGAAATTGTACCTTTCCCCTCCTGCAATTGTTCAGATTTAACAATTAATACATAGCTCACTCATGCAAGGTTAGAACATTTCATAGTAGAGAAGATTAATTCCTCATCAGCATACAACAATGTTTCGTATATAGCTTAGGGTAATTAATGTTCTTGCAAGTTAAAGTGCTATCTAATTATTTTTCTTTTCCTGTCCTGAAGCAAGCGAAGGAAAAGTGTTTAATTTATGAAGGATTTGTTTTTGCATTAGGTAAACGCTAAATGATATTATGTTCAGTTAGTTCCTTGACATTTTTTTTTTAAAAAAAATCTAAAGTCTTACTTTCTGCCAATCTACACTCAACAGTGTCTTCTCTGTCAACATGGTACTAAAACACATCCTGGGGGACCTTTTTAATATTCACAGGCTTTTCACTTTAGGACATTATCGTATTCAAATACAGTACCTTTGAAAGTGAAACTTCAGTAAATGAATGTTAATAGAAAATTTGCAAACTCCACAGGAAGAAAATTGGTTCCATTTTCTTCAGGGATTTGCACTTTTCTGAACTGATTGCTGAAAGTAAAAACGCACAAAGGGAATTGTAATAAAATTGTCTTTTTTTTTCTGGGTAATATTAGTCAGCATTTTATTTGGAAAAGAACACAGCAAAGGAGGACTTACGATAAAGGATCAATCTCTCTGAGGAACCAGTAGGCTATTAACTGGGTGCTGTGATTTCACAAATTGTTTCTAAATATTCTAACCGTTCAAATGAAGGTAGCACGAATAATCTTATGTACGACGAACAGTCTGCAAAAGAAACAAAAGTGCAATTTATATAGAAATGAAAAGCTCACAAAATATCTTCTGACCCTCTTCTACCTTGTGGGTAGATGAAAACTACTTGCCTTAATCTGCCATTTTAATTTAAAATTAATGTAAAAGATTATCAGGACTAAATGTTACAATGAACACGCTGTTCTGATCTCCACAGGTAATATACCTGTTTTTATGAGATGTGATACGAAGCATTAGCAAGAGCATTTTCCTCTTTAATCAGTGGCCTTTCTCATATATCCACTACATGAGATTTAGAGAGGGAACATAAAACAGAAGATTTAAAAATGAAACAATTATTCTCTACAGAGGAAGAAAAGTGACATATAGACCGAAGTGTAGTTAATGTTATTTCACATTCTTTTAAAATTTGCTAAACTTCATTTTAGTATATGGAACCAATTAATGTAAGATATACATATTTCCTATATTATTAGCAATCTTGTATAATGTCAAAATTAATAACCATAATAATAAAAAAGAAGAAATGATTTGTAGAACTAGAAACAAAAGAATTCCAAAAAAGTAGATTATATGGCATGAAACTCTTGTTCTTTGTTTCTTTGCTGAAAAAATATAATTCAAACACTGATACACTTATTAAAAATCCATTGCTACAAATCAGGTATAGAGTGTTTTCTTCTAATGTTATACAATACTACTTTTTAAAAACTAGCTCCCATACTTGAAAAATCTGCATGAAGTCTTGATGCAGGTGTGATACACACACACACAGAGAGAGAGAGAGAGACAGAGAGAGAGAGAGAGAAAGACAGAGACAGAGACAGAGACAGAGAGAGATGAAGTCTTGGTTGATATATACATACATATATACATACATACATGTATACCAGAGGTGGGTTTCAGCAGGTTCTGACCAGTTCTGGAGAACCGGTAGCAGATATTTTGAGTAGTTCAGAGAACTGGTAGTAAAAAATCTGACTGGCCCTGCCCCCATCTATTCTCTGCCTCCCAAATCCCAGCTGATTGGGAGGAAATGGGGAATTTGCAATAACCTTCCCCTGGATTGGGAAGGGAATGGAGATTTTACAGTATACTTCCCCTGGAGTGGGGCGAGAATGGAGATTTTACAGTATCCTTCCCCTGCCATGCCAACCAAGCCACGCCAATCAAGCCACACCCACCAAGCCACACCCACAGAACCGGTAGTAAAAAAAATTTGAAACCCACCACTGATGTATACACATACATACTGTACATATACATATACATTCCAATATGTTCCAATTCTGGAATTGCATCTGCAGTAGCAATTATTAAATGTAATCTAAATAGTCTACCACATATGCATAAAACATTTTTGCTAAATTGTTTGTTAAGATCATAGAAAAATAATTTCCTTATTTAAAGGAATATTTCCACTAAACCGAAAATTCAAGCTTGAGAGGCCATGTAATTCACTCATCCTAAGTATATCAACTTCCTTCAACTTTCAGTAAAAATGGGATACTGACCAGGGGTAGGTTCTACTTACCTTTACTATCAGTTCGCAACGGGATCGCATACATGCGCAGATCGCCTATGACGACATCCGGGGCAGTGGGCGGAGCCTCCCACCAATTTTACTACCGGTACCCCTGGTCTGAACCGGGGGCAACCCACTACTGATACTGACCTAGGAACCACAGTTAATTCTGCCAATCTCTCCGACCACTGTAGCATTTTAGAGGCAGTAATGGCATATGGAACAAATAATAAATGTTTCAACTAGGAAGAAATAAACTTTTTGGTTTTGTTTTGATTCTGCCTTTTTTTTTTGTCCCAAAAAAATTTCTTGGATGAGAAGCGAAACGTTTTCAAGGAAAAACCAAGAAAGTCCAGTTGTCTTTGGAAAAACACTTTTGGGGTGACCATGAGAATGATTAAGCAATAGAATAGCCTACCCTCTGAACTGAAGCCATGGCTGCTCCATCCCTGGAGATTTTCAAGAAAAGATTAGAATAGTGACCCCCAACCTTTTGAGCACCAGGGACCGTTCTGTGGAAAGAGGCTTTTCCATGGACCGGAAGGGGTGTGGTTTCATGTGCTGCCTGCATCCCACAGATGGGACTTTACTTGTTTGCATGGCCTGGTTTCTGGCATGCCACGGGTTGGTGCTGGTTCATGGACTGGGCATTGGGGACCCCTGGATTAGACAACCATTTGCCTGGTATGGTCTGATTATTCGTGCTCTGGGTTTTTACACACACACCAGGCTTTGAGTTGGACTGGATGATCCCTAAGGTCCCGCGTAACAGAGTGAGCTCCCGTTACTTGTCCCAGCTTCTGCCAACCTAGCAGTTCGAAAGCACGTAAAAAAAGTAGAAAAATAGGGACCACCTTTGGTGGGAAGGTAACAGCATTCCGTGATCCTTTGGCATTTAGTCATGCCAGCCACATGACCACGAAGACATCTTCGGACAATGCTGGCTCTTCGGCTTTGAAATGGAGATGAGCACTGCCTCCTAGAGTCGGGAACAACTAGCACATATGTGCAAGGGGAACCTTTACCTCTACCTTATTTGGCTTTTGAGAGATTTCCAAATGAACATCACATTATCACCTTAGAAACCTATGGGGGAATTGGATTCAAGTGTTATACAAGGGATAACCAATCAGCTCTCTACCCTCCGTTAAGAAAAGAGACGTCCAAATAAAGCATGCATGATAACCATGCACTTTCATAATATCAAAAGGGCTTAAAATATTGAAACAGCTCTTACGTTTCTTTCGCTCTTATATTCCCAAATATAAGAAAAGAAAAACCTGGAGAATGGCATCCCTGCCCATTTTTGCGACACAACTCCATTCATATGCCTGCACTGTCTTTGCTCACTTGTAGCTGAAAAAAAAAAAGAAGGAGAAGATATAGGCTGCCTGTGATGTACAGTGTCAATAAAACTCAAAAGGTCCCGTGCAAACCCCCAAGTGAGTTACATCTGTGTCTCCACATTTGCCAGAAAATCCCTTGCAACATGAGCCAATTCCGGGAACCAGCCAAGTCAACGTGCCAAATGTTTCCTTAGAGTAGATTGAGTGAACTCATTGATGTGTTCAAGTCAAGTCTGATTAACCAGAGGTTAAGGCTTTGCCATCATTAACCTCTTTTTTAAAAAAAAAAATTAGAAAATATATAGAAAAGGCTATAGTAGTTAGCTACTTCATACAGAATGTTTGGAAATGCAGTGGATCAGTTTGCACTTAAAAACTGCAACTCTCCTCACGGTGACAGCTAGATACATACCCCAACCCCCCCCCCCCCCCACACACACACACTTTTTTTTGTCACCAGCTTCACTGGAAACCCTAAGCATTCATGTCATTGGCTCCGGAAAGACAGAATACTCAGCTTGAGCATAATATGCTTAATTGGAACTGCTGATTTATTGGCATGTTTCCAAGGAAACTAATTTGGCTTAATGAAGGTGAACGTCAATAAATGGTGTTTAATTAGAACAATATTATCAAACTTTCTACATAGTGGACGGGTGGTTAAACATTGCAATAAGCCTGGGCTTTATGTCTGAAGAGGACTGCGCTCCAATTAAGGGATAAGTCAGGGAGTGAAAAATGTAACCCACTCATGTTTGTACGTGTTTATTTGTCTGTTTAGAAAGAGTAATAGGCTCAAGCTCTTCTCCAAAAAGTAATACTTTTTAGTGTGAATCTAACAATAATTCCTTTACTTGACATCCCTGGCTGTTGCCAACCAAAACAAAATCCAAGGGCTAATTCTAATGATTATACAGAGAACTTAGAGTGGTTTGCTCTCTTCATAAGAAGCTATTTTTTCATAAGCTTTTTCTCTTGAATTAACTGTTTATCTTTACCTTATCATCATCAGGATGGTTTCCCATGGAAGCAAAGATCTGCAAAAGTTGTAAGAGCAATCTAATGGGTGAAATATAGTTAAGGATCACATCACAATCTGAATGGGTCTGGATTCTAAATATGTATATGATATAATAATCTCCCAGAGCTGTGTGTTGCTTCTGAAAAAAAGAAATGAAGGAGGAAAAAAAAAAGAACTCAACTGTTTCAGATTCAGTGTGGATATTATACATGGCTAACAAGGTTATCACCAATGCATCAAGCACGGACATTCTACAGTTGCTGGAAGAAGAAAAAATACATTATGTTGAATCAGACTTAATTCTGTTTAAACTATCTCTGCTCCAAATCCTTTTCATACATGAGGTTTAAGTCAAAGTTATCTAGAGAGCAAATGTTTGTTCATCAAGATCTGTCCTCTGCTTCTCCAACTTCTTTCTACATGTAGAACTCTTGCTGCCACCTCTGAGGCTTTCTAGCAAGACCAGGCCATCTCCTCTCTGGCTCACTGCCACCTGGATTGAGATGGTAAACCCTGTTCCACAGAATGGCTGAAGCAATAAAGTTGGACTGCTACAGATGGAGCCCAGAGGATAACATTCCCATTGGTGCATGGATTTTTTTATATATTTTGGAGTCTTGTGAGAGAGACAGACCTTCCTGCCATTCTTGTCCAAAACTAGAGCTTCCATTGCTGAACTTTATGGGCATGGCTTTTAAGAGTCCTTGAGGGAACTGAACTATGAATATCTATCATCCATCCATCCATCCATCCATCCATATTTATTTACAAGTATCTATCTATCATCTGTCTGTCCATCCATCCATCCATCCATCCATCCATCTATCAATCATCTTTATCAACTCTTTTCTATCATCTATCATTTATGTATCATCTACTTATTTAATCTATTATCTATCTAATCTCTCTCTCTCTTCCATTGCTTTTCTATCTATCTCTGTCTCTGTCTCTATCTCTCTCTATCATTTATCTATTTATGAAATATATATGGCTATCCACTAAAACAATAAGTGAATCTGAGCAGTCCAAAACATCAAACAACAAAGAGACAAAAACAAAATAAACAATGCCTGCTAAAAGCAAGAGACAATTAATTGGTGATCAGGGCCTCACTATTCTGTATGGGAACGCCAATCACCTTGGCCCAAGTGCATGAGGAGAGATCTATGTTTTCACTGTCTTTCTAAAAGCCAGCATTAGCTTAGTTAGCTGGCAGGAAAGTGTCAGCACAAAAAGGCATTTACCAAATTTTTCACTTTGAAAAAAATCAACAACAAACCTTTAGAAGATGATGTTACTGACAATCACAAATGAGTCTCCCACTGAAAGCTATTGAAATGGTGTTATTTAAGTGTTATCTCTAAACCCCTAATTAACATAGTCTAAGCCTATCACCAAATGTTCTCTGTTGGACATATAAAATTATGAGATCTGCACTGGATTGTTGACTATAGAACAAATCTTCTAGAGAAGGTCTGTTTGACAGTGAACAGTTTGCCTTCAGAAGTTGTGGATGCTCCATCACTGGAGGTTTTTAAGAAGGGCATAGCCAATTGTCTGAGATGGTATATCCTGCTTGAGCAAGTGGTTGGACTAAAAGATCTCCAAGGTGCCTTTCAACTCTGTTACTCGGTTATTCTGCTTTGTCTTTTGAAAAATGAAGCAAAAGTTTTCATAAGATTAGGTAGGAGGAGAATTATAGCCTCCTGACATCTGACAGAGCAAAACAAGGACATCTTTGCACATACTACCTGCAGAATTGGAGGATGAGGTATGTTGCAGCAATAGTTCTGGCTCCACCACCCAAAATTTGTCTGCTCCACGCACCTGTTTGTGTAGGACTTGTTCTTGGCCAATTTGAAATCAGACTGACCAGCTGCCATATCTGGAACACAAAAATGGGTATCTTCTCCATCACTCCAGTACAATGGTTAAGGTGAGAGGTCTGAAGAAGGAACAATTCTAATACGCAAGAAGCAACAATGGCATAAATCTAAAAGTTGTCTCTGGGAACTGGTAAAAGATCACAAAAGGGCTCTTGACTGTCCCTAATAAAGTGAGTCAGCCAAAACTCATACTAAAACTCAACAATTTTGGTCATTTAATTTATAAATTTAGTTATAGTTTAAATTATATCTGAAAATACAGAAAACCTCCAAAACATATCTAAGTGATCTCATTGCAGTTTATATAATATGGAAAAAACAATACCAGCTTAAAATATTTAAAAATAACCAACCAAGCCACTAGCAACCAAGATCCCAGATCTTCTGTCAAAATCTTCAAAGATACAAGTATTTCTACAGAAAAGTGGACCTCCTGTAACAATTTAGTCACGTTAATTCAAATTTTTCAATAATTTCTTTATTGTGGTGCTAACAAGAAACCAACATAAAGGTTTTTAAAAGGCTTCCCAATGCACAGAGTCAACTTTAAGGGCACTACATGAATGATCACAATTTCATGAACATGTGAATTCCAGCATTGTGAAATCTGATAGAAGAAATCAACAGCGATATTATCAGAAATAGCTTCCCAAGAAAGCAGATGTTCTGTTGAGATACAGTGTGTGTGTGTGTGTGTGTGTGTGTGTGTGTGTGTGTGTGTGTGTTTGTCTGTGTTTGTCTGTGTTTGTGTGTAAAGAAATGTAGTCTAGATTTCTGTAGGGCTAAAATTCTGTGAGCCACAATCATTGCATGTGATATAGAAAACTGGCACAAACAGGAATCATTGAACTGAATCCGCTAGCCAAAACTATTGAATTATTCACATACAAAAAAGTTTGTGATAGAGGTATCCCTCAAGAGTACATATTGAGGATACCCAAATGTAAGAAGGGTGTATTTGAGGCTGTTCCATGTTCAAAAGGACAGAATACATAAAATCTCATGAATCCCATTGTCACTGGATTTAGAGAGATCCAGATCTCTTGGTGGATAGTTCAGCCGGCAGTAGGAACATGTTCAGCTACACATCGTTTAAATAAAGCAGGCCATATTGAGTAACAAATAAAACAGAAGTATGAAACTTGCACATCCCTTACATAAAAAGGACTTTAAAAAAAAGTCTGGTTTCAATAGTCACATGGTCATGTGTAAATCTTGACTAGATGATCTACAAATAATTTCAAATATGTTACTTATTAAAAAAAAATTAAGCTCAGCCACAGAATATTTATAGGATAGCCAGTTTCTTGAAATATTTCTTTTGCATGGATCTGGTCCCATATGGTTTTGAGACAGAACTGAGGAACTAAGCAAACAGGAGAATAATAAATAAAAACTAGAGGAGGTCTTTAGAAAAAGACACAATAAGATTTCCAAGTGGAGAAATAGAAATCTGACTGAGGAAGCACAAACCTGCAAGGAAGGACAGGAAAGGCAAAAAGTTTAAAAGCGAAGGCAGGGAAAAAAAATCTCACAATGAAAAACAATAGGGCAGCCTAAACACATCTTATTATAGATGTATATGTAATGAATTGATATCATGCCGCTCCTCAAAAGATCTGAGGTGATTTATCATAAATTAATAGAATAAGGAAGTTCATTCAGATGACAATGAGAGCATCATAATTCTACTTCAAGTGAAAACAAAGAAGCAAAATGGCTGTGCTGTTGTTGTAACCGGAAGGTTTGAGGTGGGAACAGTATAAATATAAGTTTATCTACTGGTGGTGCCAAAAGTAACAGAACTGAAAGTGAGCCTTTTTGAGTTTGGCTTTGTGGCTCACAATATTTGGGACATGTCTGCATTCCTAGTGCATGACAGAACATAGAATAATAGAGTTGGAAGGGATTTCTTCCAGTCCAACCCCCTGCTCAAGCAGGAGACCCATATCATTTCAGACAAATGGTTATCCAATCTCTTTTTGAAAGCCTTCAGTGATGGAGCGCCCACAACTTCTGAAGGCATTGGTTGATTGCTCTCACCATCAGAAAAATTCTCCTTAGTTCTAGGTTGCTTCTCTCTTTGGTTAGTTTCTATGCATTGCTTCTTCTTTTCCTGCCTTCAGGTCCTTTGGAAAACAGTTTGACCCTCTTGTCTTTGCAGCAGCCCCTTAAATATTGGAACACTGCAATCATGTGATCCCTACTATATCTTCTTCAAGGGCCAGCTTCAAGTGATGGTTGTAGAAAAAGGACAAGAACAGCAAGTGACCTCACTCCAGACATAAGAGGGGAAAAAAAGATTTAATAGCTCAAATAAATGATACACTTCAACAAGACCTGGAGCAGAAACAATTGTCCCCGAGAAAGAGAATCAAATGAAAGAACAAATTTACTCAATAGGAGGGACAACCAGAAGCAAAACATGAAGGTAAATGTGCATTGCTGGCAGCATAATCCAGTCTCAGGTTCCAGGGAACCAAATAAACTCTATAGAATCATAGACAGGCTGGTGGGTTCCTAAAGACCGAAAAGACATAGTTGCATAGAAGGAGAAGGAGAAGGAGGAGGAGGAGGAGGAGGAGGAGGAGGAGGAGGAGGAGGAGGAGGAGGAGGAGAAGAAGAAGAAGAAGAAGAAGAAGAAGAAGAAGAAGAAGAAGAAGAAGAAGAAGAAGAAGAAGAAGAAGAAGAAGAAGAAGAAGAAGAGAGGAGAGGAGGAGGAGGAGGAGGATGGGGGAGGAAGAGGAAGAGGAAGACAACGACAAAGAGAAGAATTCTGACAATCCTCAACTTATGAACAGTCGCTTAGTGGTTTTTTGAAGTTATGATGGATTTGAAAAAAATAGTTATGACCTGTCCTCAAAGTGTATCTGTTGCACCAGTGTTCCCATGATCACATTTTGAGTGCTTGGCAACTTAAGATGCAACCATCTGATTATCCTAATTTTGCTTCTTACTGTTTTTAAGGGAATAAAATAAAATCAGGCAATAGGGACACCAGAAAGCTCTGTGACTGTGCCTCCTTCACCTAGAGCTTGGAATGCATGTAAACCTCACTGATCACAGACCTTACAATTCTATAACGCTTCATGAATATAAAAGTGGCAAAATAAAAATAAATGTCTTTATTTCAAAGCAGGGATGCCAGATGCAGAGAAATTGCCAAGACTTTCCAGAAGGGGTCTATTCCAGAGATGGGTTTCAGCAGGTCCTGGCCAGTTCTGGAGAACCAGTAGCAGAAATTTTGAGTAGTTCGGCGAACCGGTAGAAAAATTCTGACTGGCCCCGCCCCCATCTATTCTCTGCCTCCCAAGTCCCAGCTGATCGGGGGGAAATGGGGATTTTACAGTAACCTTTCCCTGCCATGCCCAACAAGCCATGCAATGCCCACCAAGCCACACCCACAGAACCGGTAGTAAAAAAATTTGAAACCCATCCCCAGTCTATTCTGCATCTTTTCTGTGGTTCCTTATCTTCCTGGGTCAACTTATCTCTTGATGTGTGTGACCAGGACTCACATGTCAAAGATTCATATTGGAAAAATGACTGGCAGGAAGGGGACACAGCACCAAGAGGCAGCATAGAATGCAAAAGGTGAGAGCCAGTTTGGTGTAGAAGTGAAGTTACCAGGCTAGAAGTCATGAAACAGTGAATTCTAGTCCTGGTTTAGGCATGAAAATCAGCTGGGTGACTTTGGACCTATCACCAGAAGTTTATGTGTTCAAGTCCCGCCTTAGGCATGAAAACTGGCTGGGTGACTTTGGGTCAATCACCAGGAGACTGTGAGTTCTAGTCCCACCTTGGAATGAAAGTTGGCCAGCCACTCTCTCAGCCTGACCCAGCTCACAGGGTTGTTGTGGGGGAAATAGGAGGAGGAAGGAATATTGTGTGTGTTCACTGCCTTGAGTTATTTATTTAAAAACAAAGGTAGGATGTAAATAAATAAGTAAGTAAGTACCTAAGTAAGTAAACAAACAAACAAACAAACAAACAAATATGGCTATATAGATTTTAGGAAACAGAGTTGGCAAAAAAAAAAAGCTTCACAAAGCAAAAGAAGAAGGAGAAACTGCAAGAAGGTGGAAAGATTGAGCTGTATCTATTAAGTACATAGAGAAGACAATACTGCATCCAGTAGCCTTTCAACCCAAAGATGGAGAGGGCAGAAGGCTCCAAGAAAAGTAAAAAATGTCTGAGTAGAGAATTAATTGAAAAAGGCTGAGATTGGGTATACCATGAAATTTTCTGATTAATTAAGTTTCCCTTCTTTTTCTTTTTCCAGGTGAGCCTATTTGCTTCAGCTGGGTGAGGCCAACAGACATCTGTTCCCCTTGTTCCAAAGCTGTTTGTCTCTCTGGGCAGAAAATCCTTTTCTGTTCCTACCGTATACTTAAGAGGAGGTTCCTGAAATACTCTCTCCAAATTAAATTTCTTTAAAGGAAATAAAATAGAAGTGAAAATAATGAAGCGATGCCATTATTTGGATTACGGTAATCTTTAATCCACTTTGTCCTTTGAATAAAATAACAGCATAAAGACATCTGCCAATATTTTAAAGGCTTCTGCTTGGATATGAATTATATTTTTAAATTAGACCCTAAAACTGCATCCTAATGCAGTACTTTTCATTTACCAGAGTATACACATCCTTGCATTCGATTCCCCTGGCGCCCTTAATTTAATCAGGCTGAGAGCTCTACAAACCTGTATCCATTTCCACATAAATTTCAGCCTGATACTGTTTGACTTTTACAGTTAACCTTACTGGCTATATCTGACCTCTTTATGAAATATATTATATGCATACACTCTCAGCCACATGCACAGCCTCTCTCTCTCTCTCTCTCTC
Source organism: Arizona elegans (assembly GCA_022577455.1). Taxonomy (NCBI): domain Eukaryota; kingdom Metazoa; phylum Chordata; class Lepidosauria; order Squamata; family Colubridae; genus Arizona; species Arizona elegans. Next base: position 200,385,165 of record JAKOOJ010000001.1, on the reverse strand, counting down.
TTTTTCACACACACACACACAAGCTCAAGCACCCATTTAATGAAAAAGGACCAATATATTATCAGAGAGATAAAAATTCATTGTCCTTGTGGGGTATCCATGAATTGCTGCGATAAGCAACATGAGCCTTTCCCATTAAAGGTTAGAGAGGTGTGATGGATACGTTTGACAAATAAATGTAAGGTCAAGAATAATGAAGACAGTCTGTTATTTACCCTGCACGATATACAAAGAGCCACATGTATTGGGTGGGAGGGGGGCAATTCTGGAGTTTGTTTTTCAAACACCTGCTCTTTTGCTATAGTTGAATGGAGTTGCAGCTTACTGAGAGTCCCCGCCTGTAGCCGTGGCAAACGGAAGATGATCTGGTCGTTCTCCCTTCCATGGCATGAAAATCAGTTCTAAGGCTGTTTGCTGTGCCTGTTGTCACAAATTTGGTCTTCTTTATGTTTTATTGAGGCCCCATGTTTTCACCGTGCTTCTTGACTTTGGTTATCGGTCCTTACAGATCATTTGCATTTGCTGCCATCAGAGTAATGTCATCGTTATAACACTGGCTGTTATAGTTTCTTCCTCTAATTTTAAAATGAAGCTAAACCCATACTGTGTTTTCCTTCAATATACTGTATATTCCAAATCTAGGTCAGAGGTGGGTTTCAGCAGGTTCTGACCAGTTCTGGAGAACCGGTAGTGGAAACTTTGAGTAGTTCAGAGAACCGGTAGTAAAAATTCTGAGTGGCCCCACCCCCATCTATTCTCTGCCTTCCAAGTCCCAGCTGATCTGGAGGAAATGGGGATTTTGCAGTAACATTCCCCTGGATTGGGGAGGGAATGGAGATTTTACAGTATCCTTCCCCTGGAGTGGGGAGGAATGGAGATTTTGCAGTAACATTCCCCTGGATTGGGGAGGGAATGGAGATTTTACAGTATCCTTCCCCTGGAGTGGGGAGGAATGGAGATTTTGCAGTAACATTCCCCTGGATTGGGGAGGGAATGGAGATTTTACAGTATCCTTCCCCTGGAGTGGGGAGGAATGGAGATTTTACAGTAACCTTCCCCTGGAATGGAGAGGGAATGAAGTATCCTTCCCCTGGAGTGGGGAGGGAATGGAGATTTTACAGTATCCTTCCCCTGGAGTGGGGAGGGAATGGAGATTTTACAGTAACCTTCCCCTGGAGTGGGGAGGGAATGGAGATTTTACAGTATCCTTCCCCTGGAGTGGGGAGGGAATGGAGATTTTACAGTATCCTTCCCCTGGAGTGGGGAGGGAATGGAGATTTTACAGTATCCTTCCCCTGGAGTGGGGAGGGAATGGAGATTTTACAGTATCCTTCCCCTGGAGTGGGGAGGGAATGGAGATTTTACAGTAACCTTCCCCTGGAATGGGGAGGGAATGGAGATTTTACAGTATCCTTCCCCTGCCATGCCCACCAAGCCATGCCACGCCACACCTACCAAGCCACACCCACAGAACCGGTAAAAAATTGTGAAACCCACCACTGATCTAGGTGGAAGTAATAAGGGAAGAATATAAAGGACCGTCTCACTTCTGTGTAAATTTAGAGCTCATGTGTTTCATCATGTTCTTTTTTTCCCCCCAAGTTCAAAAGTTTTATTAGTTTATCAAAGCATAAAGTACAAAAATACAAGGAAAAATGAAAGTAAAGGTAAAATAAGGGAGGGAAAGGGAAAGAAGAAAAGGGTAGGGTAGAGGGGGAAAAAGGTAAGAAAAAAACATTGACTTCTGCCTCCCTGTAGAAGTCAAGGAAGTGCTGTAGACTAAGGTAATAACATGAAAACTCCCTCTTTTTACATTTATATGGTAATACATCCTAGGTATTTCTATAACACCAAACCTATCTAATCAGCAAAATACAAAATCAAAGTTTCAGTTTTTTTCCCACCTCAAGCACAAAGTCCGAAAGCAATTTCCAAGTAGAAACAAAATTAATTATCTTCTTTTGTTTAATCAAAGTAGTCAGTTTAGCCATCTCTGCTACCTCCATCAACTTTTATGTTTCATCATATCCTGCCCGTACTGTGGCTTCCTGACCTGGCTGCAGATTTTACTTGAGGTCAATAGGATGCTCTAGGATTCCATTTTTCTAAGCACATCTCACACGATCATCAAAATCTGTTTCTGTAAATAATTAAATATATTTTATTTATTTTACTTCAAATTTATATACCTCCCTTCTCCCTAGGGACTCAGGGTGGTGTACAGCCAAGCAAAAACACATAATACATAAATTAAGAACAGATTAAAAGGAAATATCTCAATTTGGCCCAAAATTTAAAAAGACAAACGAATTTAAAATCATTTAAAAGGATTTGTTAGGCCAGCCCGGCTTGTTGGAAAAGGAAAGTTTTAAAGGCACGGCGGAAGGCACGGAGGCTGACTACTATATGCCGACTACCTTTTGATATACTTTGATCCCGCCTCCCCCCCCCGATTATTCAATGTTCATCAGCAATAATATTACGTGTCTGTTGGTCTTTTTAAAGCCAGCATGAACATCTTCCTTTTGATTCGCTTTGACTTCCCTGCATTGGATGCTTATATTGCCAGCATGTCAAATTAAAGATATTGTTTGATTGTTGTTAGATCTCCCTTTTTTGTTTTGATATGTAGATTGATTTCTTCCAATCTGTTGGGCATTGCAACATTCTCCAGATTTGCTAGCATAGTTGCGTTAGAAATTTTATGAAAAGGAACTTTTGTGCGTTGTCGTATTTCTGTGGGTTTTCCATCAATTTCTGTTGCCTTCCAACTTTGTAATCAACAGAGTGCTGATCAAGCTTTACTTTCTAGTACAGGGGAGTCAAACTCAAGGCCTGTGGGCTGGATCTGGCCTACAGGGTGCTTAGATCTGGCCCTTGGAGCCACCATGGAAACAGTGAAGGACTGGCCTGCAGTGTCTCTTCCAGTGTCTCTGTCTCTGCCAGTTTTCACTGGCAGAGGGTTGCAAGAAATTGTCCCAGCTGAAAACAGAGCTAGGGAACCTGTTTTCATTGGCAGAACGCTCGGGCCACCACAGGCGCCCCCAACACAAGTGATGTCAACTTGGCTATGGCCACCTTGGTCATGCCCCTCCATCTCCGCCAATGTCAAACACAACCCTGATGTGGCTGTCAATGAAATTGAATTTGACACCCCTGTTCTAGTACTAGAGATTCCTGTAAGTAGGGACTATTTTCTATGGTATCTGGAAATTGACAACTGTACTGTACATTATTTCCATGTACTCCTTTCATCTTTGTTACATCTTCTTGGAATCAGTTACTATCTGTTGATTGGCAACTCTTAGCAAACCCATTTAAGTCCAGAACCATTTTTTGAATTTAGAGATTTTTTGAAAGACTTTACATGTGTATATTCAATGTCTATAACGATGTCATTGTACTATTGCTTCTTATCTCTTCTAACAGCTCTCTGAAATTCTTCATTAAGTTCCTTCCTGTGATTTTTGACTTTCTTGCCTTTGGTGTCTCTTTTTAGCAGTTTCCAGGGTTTAACGTCCTGTTTTCTTTCTTCTGTTTCATGGTATTTGGCACATTCATTCTTAGAACTCCTTTGGTTCCTGATCAATAAGTTTCAGGACTTCAAAGCGAATCCTGATGTTCTCCTTAAAAATGGTGGGGTTTTTTCATCTACCGTAGCTAAACGTGGAATTTGTACATGAACAATTTGTGATCTGTTTCACAGATAACCCTAGCTACATGCTATAACTAAGCTCTTCCATACCCTTCTACCAATATTACAGTCAGTTTGATTTCTGTGTACTCCAATTGGTGATTTATGTGTACATAGATATCATTTTGTCTGTTTGAGTGACTCTTTGAGGATTAAGAAGTCATTATTTATTTTATTTAGGGAATTTATATTACTGCCTATTCACACATGGCGACTCAAGGCAGCTTACAGAATATAAAACCTCATATAAAACAGAAAAACTAATAAAAGAAGAGTTATATAATAAATTAATATAATAAAATCACTCCCACCCCCACCCCAGTGACAGCACCTCATATGCTCATTTCATGAGCTCTATCCTGCTCTGGGTTCCCCAGGCCCACTGGCAGAACCAGGTCTTCAGTGCCTTCTGGAAGAGTGCTAGAGTGAGGGCCATTCTAATCTCCAGGGGGATGATGTTCCAGAAAAAGGGGCCACCATGGAGAAGGCACTTCTTCTGGGTCCCACCAGGTGTATCTCCCTAGGGCAGTGATGGCTAACCGTTTTGCCATCGCGTACCAGGAGAGGGGGGGGCGGGGCAGGGTCGTGCATGCACGTGCCCACGCGCATGTGTGTGCAACCCCTTCCCCCTTCTCCCCCCCCCCCCGCTCCTGACACATGATGGCCTGGTAGGCCTGTTTTTCTTTCTTACCTGGTTCCAAATCCTCTCTGTGTATCTGGGAATGGCAAAAACAGCCTTTCCCACTCCCTTGGAGGCCCTACAGAGGCTGAAAGGGCCCATTTCCCAACTCCCGGTGGGACAGGAAGTGACATTTTTTGCTGTCCTCAGCCTCCAGGACCTCTCTAGGAGTCTCTAGGAGCCTCTCTAGGAGTCTCTGGAGGCTGGGGACAGGAAAAAATGTCACTTCCTGTCCCACCGGGAGTGGGGAAATGGGCCCTTTCAGCCTCTGTAGGGCCTCCAAGGGAGTGGGAAAGGCTGTTTTCACCGTTCCCAGATACACAGAGAGGATCTGGAGCCAGGTAAGAAAGAAAAACAGGCCTTCCCCACCCCCCCAGGCCCTCCAGAGGCAGGAAACAGCCTGTTTCCCTACTTCTGGTGGGCCCAGAAGGCCCGAAAATCAGCTGGCCAGCACACGCATGCACCCCAGAGCTGAGCTGGCATGCCCATTAATATGGGTCCGCGTGCCATAGGTTCGCCATCACGGCCCTAGGGGATGGAACCCACAATATTCCCTGCTTCCCAGCTCTGATGGGTTGGGTAAATGTGACCAGCAAGAGATGGTCCCTCAGATAACCTGGTCCCAAGCCATGAAGGGCTTTAAAGGTGACAACCAGCATCTTGAACTGTGCCCAGAAGCAAATCGGCAGCCAATGCAGCTCCCACAGGAGAGGTGATACATGTGCACACTGGGATCTGCATAAAACCATGCGGACTGCTGCATTTTGCATCAACTGGGGCTTCCAGATGCTCTTCAAGGGCAGGCCCAAGTAGAGTGTGTTGCAATAGTCAAGACAGGAAGTGGCTAGGGCATGAGGGACTGTGAGTAGGGATTGTTGGTCCAGGAAAGGGCGAAACTGGTGCACAACTCACAGTGGCGCAAAGGCCCTCCTGGCCATGACTACCACCTGCTCTTCAAGCAGGAGTCATGAGTCCAGGAGAACCCCCAGATTACACACATGGTCTGTTTGTGATAGTGCTACTCCATCCAAGACCAGAGGTAGCAATTCTTGAGCCAATAAACCCCAAACTCAGAGCCGCTCGGTCTTGCCAGAGTTTAGTTTCAACCCATTGCTCCCCATCCAGCCCCTAACAGCCTCCAGGCACTGCGAGAGGGAGGTCACGGCATCACATTAGATTGTCAGGAATTGGTAGGTCATTTGTCTGTTTTATCCCTTGCTATCTCTTGCTTAATATCGTTCTTGTATGTTCTGTAGATTTCAAATTAAGCTTGATCATAAAACTCATCACTTCCTTTTCTTCTGCATCAGTGGTTAGAATATAAAGGTCATACCAAAGGGCTGTCCATGTAGTCTAATTAATATATTTGTCCATTGATTGCATTATAGCCTACCGCTGTTCTTGCTATACCCTTCCTAACTATGATAGCAGTGCCATTTCTTCTTTGTTTTTCATATCCTGATGTGTAATTAATATAGTCTGATTGAAAGGTTGGATTGAAATCCATTTTAGTTTGATACCTAAGGTATCAGTGAGGAGTCAATTCAGTTCAGCTTTCACAATATTAAGCTTTCCTGTGCTTGTGCTTCTTATGTATCACGTTCCCACTGCAGTTTATGACTTTCTAGCTTCAGGATTTCTTTTCTTGCATGGGAACCAGTGGTGGGTTGCTACCAGTTTGCCCCGGATTGGGCGAACCAGTAGCGGCAGCGGCGGAAGGCTCTGCCCACCCACCCGGATGTCTCTGCACATGCGCAGAAGCATCTGCACATGCACAGAAGTGTCGCGCACAAGAGAGAGCACCAACAAGCGAACCGATAGTGACGGGATTTGAAATCCACTACTGACGGGAACTTATGTCTATTGGCTGAAATAATTTTGATGTGTGGAGAAGCATAATCTCCTTTTCACGAAATGTAAAATGGACTGAAAATTCTGCGGCCAGATGTTGAATTACAATTCCCATTAGCTCCATCCAAAATGAAGATAGATATTTGAAGGGTTAGAAATTTCCCCTTCCCTGCAGTAATCATATCTGGTGAACATTAGAAGCTAACACAGAAAACTTTCCTTTTTGCTTCTACATAACTCTAAACTAACTGGATCCTGTCTTTTGATTTAGTTGCTCCACTACCAAATATATCAGATTTGTGTCTTCAGTCCAGCACATTATTCTTTCTCTCTCTCTAGATCCCAGCTGGAATTTCAATACCGTAAGAAGCTGTAATCACTCAGTGATTTCTCATTATTGGGCATACTATTCACGTTCAGATGCTAGACTATTTTTTTTTAAAGTATTGCCACTTGATTTGTCTGTTTGTTAAAATTATAACTCAGGGTGATTTACAACAGTAAAATTACCCCTCCCACACACATCACAAATACACACACACACAAAAAAAAATACATAGTAAAAATTTGGAATACAACAGCAATTAAAAACAGTGAAACAAAAATATCAGAAAATTGAAAAGTATGCTTATTGTGAGATGGCTCTGTTATTTTTAAAATCCCTTGATCTGTTATTCTTTCTTTTTTCTTTTTAGTTTGGTTTTATATTTATTGATATGCTTGTTAACTGTTTTAGCTGTTCTACATCATCCCGAGTTGGTTGTTCATGAGATGGGTGGCTAGTAAATTGGTTTAATAAATTAAAAAACCCTTTTCTTGATTGACATTACATTGTGTCAATCAGTACAGTCATACAGTACATATGTAATATAGATGTGTGCATTCATGTGTATATATTAAAATCCACTATTTCTTTTTCCACTAACCCACCACATCTTTTATTCAAAATTTTGGCCTCTGTTTAATCATCCCTAAAATGTTTGTCAGCAGAAGGTGAATTCACCCAAACGATTAGTATAAATTCCTCCAACCAGCTTATTCTCATTTGCAGAGATCAATTGTGTTTGAGAATCAGAACAGGCCATGTTCTGTCAGGGCAACGGTTTTCTTCACAAATTGCCTTACTCGAGTCCCGATTTTGTTGTCAGGAGAGGTTGCCATTGTAACTACAATGCATAATATCCAAGCGATGAAGCACCAGGTGCCAGAAAATTGCAGCCCAATTGGAAAATTCTGTAATTGGCGATTCCATCTGGCCTGTGTGTTTCCAGTGGCCTTACTTTCAGATTGTCAGAACTGTTCATTAAGTTTGTTGTGAGACCAAGTGCTTAATATTAGTCATTTAGGAAGTTCAATGGGAAGTTAAATTGCTTACAACTAGTTTTGAATGATTGAAGGGAGCACCAGTCAGATAGCAATACAACATATCTAGAAGGAGCAATATTTTCAGTGTTGCACTGCAATTTCAGACAGGCTTCTGATCTATTTTGGAAAGTTATCTCTTTTATAAGGGCTTCATCACTTAACCCTCAACTCCTTTGTTTAGACTAACTAACAGAGTTTTGGTGATCACAATATAAAAAAGATGTCGAGATTCTAGAATAGGGGTGTCAAACTTGCGTAATCACAGCATCATCATGTGACTTTTTCCCGCTTTGCTAAACTGGGTGGGGGCGGAGCCAGCACGTAACGCATCTCGCCAGTGGGCCATGAGTTTGACACCCCTGCTCTAGAAAGAGAACAAGAAAAATAACAAATATGATTAGGGGACTGGCGGCTAAAACATATGAAAAATGATTGCAGGAACTGGATATGTCTAGTTTAATGAAAAGAAGGACTAGAGGTAATACTGTATGACAGCAGTGTTCCAATATCTAAGTTCTAAGCATAACTTATTTTCCAAAGCATCAGAAGGCAAGGCAAGAAGCAATGAACGGAAACAAATCAAGGAGAGAAGCAACCTAGAACTAAGGAGAAATTTCCTGACAGTTAGAACAATTAATTAGTGCAATGACTTGCCTCCAGAAGTTGTGAATGTTCCAACACTGGAAGTTTTTAAGAAGAGATTGGACAACCATTTGTCTGAAATGGTATAGGGCCGTGATGGCAAACCTATGGCATGTGTGCCACAGGTGGCACGCAGCACTCTCTCTATGGGCACATAAGCCATCACCCCTATTTTGGTCCGCCGCACATGCATGCGTGCCTTCCGCCAGCCAGTTGGTTGTTGGGTCTCTGTAGTGCATGCGCAGGGGGTGGGGCGCCTGCGGGGTGGGGCATGTGCACATTAGGGGAGGCACATGTGGGGGGCATCCACTCATGCAGGGGGTGGGGGGCATGCGGGGGGCACACGCATGCATGGGGGGTACATGTGGAGGTGAAAGCGCATTCGTGGGGGTGGGGCTCATGTGCGTGGGCCATGCATGCATTGCGTTTTGGGGGTTCAGGCACCAACAACAACAACATTATCATCTTCTCAGTGAGATTCATTTATTTGATCAAGGATTTCAAATTAGAAGTTCTTTACTGTTCTTAGTGCCTAAAAGAAGACATGCCCAGATCGGTTAGCTCTGTAACAAATCAGGAACAATGATATTAGAGGTCAAAATTATCAACAAATTAGTGTTTTTCTTTACGAACAGAGCCCCACTGACTTCTAATCATAATGGTGATCCAGACTTGTATTGTGTGAACAGTTAAGCTACTGTGCTACTACACAGCAGGGCAACCTTTTTTCACCCCCAGCTGGAAGCTTTTTACCAAAACTGTTGAGGTTTGTCTTGAGTCCCCTGTTAATTGTGTAAAAAAAAATGGTTTAAAACAAATATCTTGTCTTATAGGTAGATTTATGAATTCCAGCTATGCAAACAATTCTATCCATATCATTTATGAGCTAACAATGATACTTTGAGGAAAGAAGGGAGGGAGGCAGGGAGGGAGGGAGGAAGGAAGGAAGGATCCTAAAAAATGTTTTGCTATTTTGAAAGTTATGAAGCCACTGTGATACCCTTATAGAAGTTTTACTTACAATCACAAAGACTGTGTATATATGTTTACTTCTCTTCTGTCATGTTCTCATCATACGTTAAATAATAATAACAGGTAAATTAATAATAAATATAAATCTAATCTTGATTGGGGTAAGCACAAGTGGGGAGGGAAGGGAAGCCTTATTTATTTCCCCAGAATGCCTCTTTACCCTGACATAGATTGATGTCTTAGGGAATGGGACACTCTGCTGCTTGTAAACCCTATCTCCGAAATAGAACAGAACAGAATAAGAGAGTTAGAAGGGACCTTGGAGGTCTTCTAGTCCAACCCCCTGCTTAGGAAGGAAACCCTACACCACTTCAGACAAATGGTTATCCAATATCTTCTTAAAAACTTCCAGTGTTGGAGGCACAACTTCTGGAGGCAAGTTGTTCAACTGATTAATTGTTTTAACTGTCAGGAAAATTCTCCTTAGTTCTAAATTGTTTCTCTCCTTGATTAGTTTCCACCCATTGCTTCTCGTCCTACCCTCAGGTGCCTTGGAGAATAGCTTGACTCCCTCTTCTTTGTGGCAGCCCCTGAGATATTAGAACACTGCTATCATGTCACCCCTAGTCCTTCTTTTCATTAAACTAGACATACCCAGTTCCTGCAGCCGTTCTTCATATGTTTTAGCCTCAGGTCGCTTAATCATCTTCGTTGCTCTTCTCTGCACTCTTTCTAGAGTCTCCACATCTTTTTTACATTGTGGCGACCAAAACTGGATACAGTATTCAAAGTGTGGCCTTACCAAGGCATTATAAAGTGATATTAAAGTGATCTTGATTCTATCCCTCTGTTTATGCAGCCTAGAACTGTGTTGGCTTTTTTGACAGCTGCTGCACAGTATTGAGTGAGGTACCACATACACAATATAATTCATATAAATGATTTATAAAATAAATCAAATCAGGTTCTGGCTGGAATTAAAAAAAACCCACCATTTTTAAAAGTTCTGTTAAGAATTAGCTTAGCAGATTGATTTTAACTCACAAACATGATGAAATATAAGCTACTGGGCTTCAAATCAAAAAGCTAAGAGAAGAGAGCAGCGGGAAATTCACAGCGCATAAATGAGCTCCTAACAACTTCATAGCCCATCATATAACCTTGCAGAAACACAAAGACGAAAAACACTTCCTTCATAACACTCATTCGTATCCTTCCCCCCGCCCCAATAAGGTACTAGTGGTGTGTCCCAATTTCAATTATATTTTAAACAATCAAATGCATGCCAACTTGTCCCATGCTGAGAGACAAAGAATAACAAATAATAGCAGCCGAAATCCTGTCACAGCTTGGCCGCACTTCCAGCCAAACACAACTTAACAACACTGAATTGTATTTCTGGCTTTGACAATGTAAAGGGATAGGATGGGACTACAGTGCACAGAGCTCAGGAAGAAGACCAGTTTGTTGTCAATCAGAAGGCTTGATTGGACTTTTTTTTCTCCAATTCAATGGAATCCCGTTTTAGATATTTACTCCATCCTTCATCATAGAGTCATGAGGCTAGAAGGGACCTTGGAGATCTTGTACTCCAACCCCCTGCCCAAGGCAAGGCAAGAGTCCTTATACCATCCCAGGCAAATGATTGTCAAATCTTTTCTTGAAAACCTCCAGCAATGAAGCACCCAGCAATGGAGCATCCAGGAGGAAAGCTGTTCCATTGATCAATTGTTCTCACTATCAGGAAATTCCTCCGTAGTTCCATGTTGAATCTCCCTGGATGAGCTTCCACCTACTGCTTCTTGTTCTATCCCCAGGCACTTTGGAGAGTAATTCAATACCTTCTTCCCTGTGACAGCCCTTCAATTATTGTAGGGTAGCTATCATATCACCCTTAACCTTCTCTTCATTAGGCTGAACATACTTAGTTCTCTTAGCAATTTATCATATGGTTTAGCCTCCAAACTCCTAATAATCTTTGTGGCTCTTCTCTGCACTCTTTCTAGGGCCTCAGCATCGTTTTTGTATTGTGATGACCAGAACTGGATGTCAGAACACTTAATTATAATATTTTGTGCTTCTTCCAAACTATTGGGCTAAATTATTTCCATTACAAATTTGCTCCAAGATTACTCTTGTGTAGTGTTTAAGGCACCACATTAGAAAGCAGAAGAATATTAGTTCTAATCCCACCTTAGGCACAAAAGACAGCTGGGTGATTTTGAGCCAGTCACTCTCTTTCAACCCAAATCACCTCACAGGGTTGTTCTTGTGGAGAAAATAGGAGGAGGGTGGAATAGTAGGTATCTTTGCCCCCTTGAGTTACTTATAAAGTAATAGGTGGGATAAAAGTCAAATAAACAAATCCCCATTTTTAAATAAGTATTAAATACTGTAATTGCATTACATTGCATTTTATTAATTTTTAATTATTTAAAAGAAAGCAATTGTTAAAGACATTAAATAAATAATGGATTAAAATGAAACTTAGCTATTTTAAGACTGGGTGCATGAAAAGGGGCAGGAATTGTCTTATGGAGAAGAGGTTACATGGGCTTAAGGAAAATGTGGTGTTTTTTTTCCTTACTAGACATGCCCATTTTCTCTGCCCATATGCAGCCCCTGACCTACTTTACAAGATCTAGACATAACCTTCAATCCAAAATCAGAGTTGTGAAGTCATAATAACATGATATTTCAATATAGAGAAGTCCATTTTGCTTTCTAAGAAAGAGCAGCAGTGCCAATTAAGTGCCAACTTAGTGCCAGTGCCAATGAAGGAAAATTGGATTATACTTATAGATTAGTATATTTAAAAAAATTGCTTAATGTTTGTTGTGCAGGATAGTACCTTAAAGATGCATTAGAACCATGCCCTAAAGAATGAGCAGCGATATTCCGATCCATGACATTAAGCTCCTCCCCTTTAGGAGGGACAGAAGAAGCTGAATCTGATAGAATCAGAAGTTGTAGGTGCTTCATCGCTGGAGGTTTTTAAGAAGAGACTGGACGCTACCTGTCTGAAATGGAATGCTTGAGCAGGGGGCTGGACCAAAAGACCTCCAGGGTCCCTTCCAGATATATTCCGATTGACCATTCAGAAGCCCTTTTATACATATAGTGTATAGTGCTCTTGCCAGAGTTTCAGACAACCTTTGGCTTCCCCATTGACTTTGCTTGTCAGAAGGTTGGAAAAGGTGATCACATGACCCCGGGACACAGCAACCGTCATAAGTATGAATCAGATGTCAAATATTCAAAGGTAAATCATGTGACCATGTGGATGCTGCACCAGTTTTTAGTGGGAAAAATAGTCATAAATCACCTTTTTCAGTGCCATTGTAAGTTTGAACGGTCACTAAACGAACTGTTGTAAGTCGAGGACTACCTGTATATCCTACCAACCTTGTTCTAACAGAAATCTGTGGCAAATTTCTTTCATCATGCTGCATGGTAACAATATCATATAATTTGGGGTTATTGTGTACACTGCAAAGCACCAAATTAGGTAACCTCCTTTCCTTGAACAACAAAATCTGCATAATTTGACAGGATTCATAAATATCTAGAGCAACTTTTCTATCTATAGGTTTGTGCCTATTTTGAAATAATAGCGATCATGTGCGACCTTTGAACTCTACAACTTGACTTTGGAAGAATTATTACGGAAAATATTTTGAGGATAATGACTCTATAACATTGTCAGTGTACTTATGCAATATTTTATTGCACGATTTTTGAGATCCTATTTATGCAAGTTTATCCCACATTCACTCCACCCCCTTACATACCACGGACAGCTTTACATTCAGAGTGTAAGTTGCCTCTGGCTTTTAGCAGTTGCTGAATAAATAAATATGCTTTGAATATGTTTGCATTGTAAAGTATTCACCTCAAGTGGAAATTGAAAACTGTTCAGTGGATTTACCACAAAGTTAACCCTCAAACATTATAACAATTCCTAGCAAATCTTAAACTTTTGATATACATTTCTTTTAGAACGGATGAAAATAATGAAGAAGCTATTGTCTCACAGAGGCACCAATAGAATACCATTTTAAATTAATGTTCAGTTGTACCAGTGGTGGGTTGCCCCTGGTTCGCACCGGTTCTATAGAACCGGTAGTAAAACCAGTGGGAGGCTCCACCCACTAACCCTGACATCATCAAAATGCTTCTGCGCATGCGCAGAAGAGCGCACGTGCGTGCAAGTGAAGCGAGTGCATGCGCGGCCCCATTGCAAATCGATAGTAAAGGTAAGTAGAACCCACCCCTGAGCTATAATGTACTGATGCGTGCACAGTAGCATATAGGGAGGTGCTACCCTCTACCTGCACAACCAGGCTGACCTATCAAAACAAATAGAAAGTAACTCATTTTCAGGAGGTTTGGAAGAACTGAAGTAAGAAGGAGATGCTTTTCTCTGGCAGCACCATTCCTGTAGAACAGCCCCTAGGTGGACATTAAGCTAACCCCAGAAATACCTGAAGATAGAATGATTTCAGAAAACCTTCCTCTGATTTTACAATGTAATATTTAACCTTCATTTTTCACCACCACCCCACTTGGGGCTGTTTTTATTGTCATTAGTATGATGTTTCAGATGTGACAGTGGAACATCTAAATATTAAATACTTTCCCCTCCCACCAAGTTAACAACTTTTTTTTAAGCTTGGGTAAAACACCACCTCCATCACACACAGCTTTTTAAAAGGGAACACTAAAAGATCAGGCAATCCAGTTATGATGCAAGATGAGAGTGGTCCTTTGTTGCATGCTAACCGTGGCACCATGCTTTTGGGTGCCATGGTTATCATAATTACAAAGAATAATTTTGGAGCAGAATTTTTATTTTACATCAAGATCCTGCCTTCAACGGGGTGTCATTCAACACATTGTATTTTTAAATGACAAAAACCCTGCAGATTTTAGGATTACTTATGATTTTAGGATTACCCAAACCAGCTAAAGCTGGGGAAGCAATATTTGGGGACTGTGATCCTACTTGGGTTCTTAAAGTAAGACAAAAGGTATAGGGACAAATTGGTTGCTACAGTGAGCGCAGCAATGACTCACATTTACAGAAGCTGCAGAATAGAATTATTTATAGAATAGAATTCTTTATTGGCCAAGTGTGATTGGACACACAAGGAATTTGTCTTTGGTGCATATGCTCTCAGTGTACATAAAAGGAAAAAATACATTCATCAAGAATCATAAAATATAACACTTAGTAAGAGACATAGGTTATTAAATAAGCAATCAAATCATACTAGGAAACAAACAAAACAATATAAATCATAGAGATACAAGCAACAAGGTTATAGTCATAGGTGGGAGGAGATAGTGGAAGGAAGGAAGAGAAGAATAATAGCAATACAGTTTTAGTAAATAATTTGAGAGTGGTGGGAATTAGTTGTTTAGCAGAGTGATGGCATTCGGGGAAAAACTGTCTTTGTGTCTAGTTGTTCTGGTGTGCAGTGCCCTATAACGGTCATTTTGAGGGTAGAAATTGAAACAGTTTATGTCTGGGATGTGAGAGGTCTGTAGATATTTTCACAGCCCTCTTTTTGACTCATGCAGTATATAGGTCCTCAATGGAAGGCAGGTTGGTAGCAATTGTTTTTTCTGCAGTTCTAATTATCCGTTGAAGTCTGTGTCTGTTTTGTTTGGTTGCAAAAGATGCCCCTTTTATGATTTATGGACTTCAGCTCCCAGAATTCCTAAACCAGCCAAGGAATTCTGGGAGTTGAAGTCCACAAGTCATAAAGGGGATATAGTTCCCCACCTCTGACCTAAGCTAACCTTTTCCCACTTACCACATCTGTGACTGGAAAAGCAGTGTAGCATTTCTCATGGCTTTTCCCCATTTCTGTGAGTTCTTTGACTCATAATTTTCTAAATGAGAAAAAAAAATACTCTTATCTTTTGTTTCATTACTTTAAAAAAATCACTTGTGTGGCATAAGTGATCAGTTATGTTTGTTACGTTTTCAATATTTCTCTTACTTTTTTTTTTTTTGCCAATATCAGTGGAAGTCAAATTTATACTGAGCTGTGGGGTTTTGCTATTTGTCACATTTCAAATCCACATTTCCAAATCCACATTTATTAAAGATGGGAATGTATTTTGTTTGTGTGTGTGCGTGCGTGTTTGAAAAACAGCTGTAGAATTAAATTCAGTGGCACTGTGATCCTGGGGAAAAAAAAATACTGAAGGATAAGTGGTGACAAAGATATCACATTCTGTACAACATAATACACAGAAGAAACAGTTATACAAAAAGACAAGGCTGCTTAAATTTCATGTAACTTTCTCCTGCTAATTCTGGGCACGGTGTCAGAAGGCACCTGTCAAAAAAAAATGTCATTACAGATAGAATTCTGACCTACTCAATCTCAGTGTTGGAATCTATAGGGTCCTTACTATTGTCAGTACATGAGAACAATTAGGCTTTATGATAACACACAAAGAAAGAAAGAATCCCAACGTGGCAGCCACTTACAGGGAACCATGCCATTTACTGGAGAAAACCAGTGATTAGACCACAATAGCAGCAGTAGATTAGTGATTTGCTTTATCTCTCTCGCTCACTTGCTCACTCTCTTTTAAAATGCATAGAAACCCACCACCTGGACAATACATTTTCCACCTAATCATCATCACAGAAAAGATATTGTATTTGACAGGTCAATGATACCTTCACAAAGAATTGCAGGCTTTCATCTTAAGAATGCATAATGGGTGTTAATTTACTAGTTAGGCTGTTCTCTCACTGAGTTTCAAAGCTTGAAAGCTATATCGTAAGAATTCATTTGGGGTGCTGAAAATCAATCAGAAAGCTGTTTGCACTTTTGAGAAGCCAATGTCGTCCTGTGCAAGATGCATTCAGATGAATCTCGTCTGTTCTAATGGCTAACTTTATATTCCCAGTGCCTATAGTGTTGTGAAATACTAGGATCCATTAAAAAAAAGGACTTATTTTTTTTTCAGTCAGCAGAAAGTTCAGTCAGAATCTGCTTCTCTTGATGCAATATTCAATTGGTTTCAATTTTGTTTTTTTCAACAACATATTTAACATACGGTACTACCAGTGGTGGGTTCCTCCCGGTTCGGTCCGGTTCAGCCGAGCCGGTAGCGGTGATGATATGACATCACCGAACGG
Source organism: Arizona elegans (assembly GCA_022577455.1). Taxonomy (NCBI): domain Eukaryota; kingdom Metazoa; phylum Chordata; class Lepidosauria; order Squamata; family Colubridae; genus Arizona; species Arizona elegans. Next base: position 200,368,797 of record JAKOOJ010000001.1, on the reverse strand, counting down.
GTTCTCCCCCCACACACCCTCCCACGTTATTCTTACCTTTTATTTGGTCCCACCTGCAATCTATTGCTGCCTCCTGAGTCCCAGCTGATGACTAGAGGAAAAAAAAACTGTTTAAACTCTTGCCGCGGGGCTTCAAAAGGCCCTCCTACAACTGATCGGTATTAAAAGCAAACAAATGAGTCGGGTCGTAAGTGTGAGGACTGGTCGTAAGTGCGAGGACCTTCCAGAAATGACTCTGACTAGTTAGCCACGCCCACCTAGTCACATGACCTCCAAGCCACACCCACAAAATAAGCCACGCCCACAGAACTGGTAATAAAAATATTTAGAACCCACCCCTGGGTACTACCGGTATCTACTTATTACTTAATGACACAAGATTATCATTTCAGGATATAATCCTAACATACCTTCCTACTGCCAGATCTCTTCCCGTTCCCTTGTGCTTATTTCAAATACTTTTTTTCATAGCCCTTTTCAGTTCTAATGATGATAAGAAATCCAGCATACCTAAACAGATTTATATTAACTTTTACAGTAAGTACGTGAAACCAGTCTGGCATAACTCCTTCAGTTAGAAATGGGTAAGAGTTCAAAATCATTTCAAGTCCATCCCTGCATTGTTTTTGATAATTGTTATCATTAACCCCAGGAGGAAGAGCAAAGGTGTTCTTGTATGTGTACCATTGAACACTTGTTTCCGCTGCATTAAACACATTAAGCTCTGGCATTCAGAACAGGTTTCTGAACTAGGCCCTGAATCAAATCACACTGGCAAGAACCAGTTGTGATAGCTTTCACTACCTAAACTGAAATGTAAAATTCTCCTATGGATGTTTGCTGGGCTTCAAAACCATTTAGGATTTTACCTGAAGCTGTGCAAATGGCCCCCAGTCTAATGAAGAAATTCAGTGCATAACAGCACAGTTGGGTGTGTGTGTGTGTGAGTGTGTCTCTGTGTTATGACCAAACTATTCACATGGGAAAAAAGATTATTGTGGTCTCTTTCTCTATTAAATAATATATAAATTTTCTCCAAGTCCCTAACCTAATCTTCCAGCTTTTCCAATGGTGCACTCATCCTTGCTGTACTTAAGTCTACCCACCTTTTATTTGTTTGTTTATTTACCTTATTTTTCGGAGTATAAGACGCACCTTTTTCCCCAATTAAGAGGGTGAAAATCTGGGTGCGTCTTATATTCCGTTTCAAAAGTTTCAGAGGCAGAAAAAAAAGCAAAAAAAAAAAAAAAAAGCAAGGCACAGAGCTCACAACCAAGGAACCTGTTGCTAAGATTCACCTCTGGGAACAGCTGATTGGGGATATTCCGGGAGGCCAATCCACCTGCCAATCAGCTTTTTTCTTATTTCCTGCCCAAAAACTAAGGTGTGTCTTATACTCCGGTGCGTCTTATACTTCAAAAAATACAGTATTTATGTATGTATGTATGTATTTATTTATTTATTTAGTTAGTTAGTTAGTTAGTTAGTTAGTTAGTTAGTTAGTTTGTCAAGCATGCATGAGAAAACAAGTATAAGTATGAACATAGCATATAATCGTATAAGTATAAACAGGTATAAGTATATACATAGTAAATGAGTACGAATAAATGGGAACAGTAGGACAGGGAGGGTAGGCACGCTAGTATGCTTATGCACGCCCCCTTACAGACCTCTTAGGAATGGGGTGAGGTCCACGGTAGACAGTTTAAGGTTAAAGTTATGGGGGTTTGAGGATGTAACAACAGAGTCAGGTAGTACATTGACCACTCTGTTGCTGCAGTCATATTTTCTGCAATCGAGTTTGGAGCATTTTACTTCGAGTTTATATCTATTGTTTGCCTGTGTATTATTGCGGTTGAAGCTGAAGTAGTCATTGACACCTTGCTGTAAGTCATATTTTCTTTTCTCTCCCCCCCCCCACTTTCCCAGCATTAGGTTCTTCTTCAAAGAGCTAGATCTTTCAGTTTTTATATAATAAAGAAAAATACAAAGTGCCACAATTCTAGCCAAGTGTCTAGCCAAGTTTTAGTTTATCTCTATGCTACAATGGTCTAAAGTCAAGCACTGCAAAGAAATAACTCAGCCTTCTAATTACAGTATAGTTGTTGTTTGCCAAATGGGCATTTGTCACAACGATTGCCTGCTTCTTTGGGAAGCCAGGAGACTTTGGAGTGGGTTAGAAGTAGCTGACAGGGATAATGAGCCACCCAAGGAGTGGTTTAAATATCTCTTTCCAAGAATTAGGATTTGTCAAACTCACATGACATTATCTGCATCCTTATTTTTTTATGTGTCATAGTAGGAATAGAATGCTATCTGGGTTGCACCTGATTCAAATCAAAACAGTAAGTGTGGCTATTAGTCTTGACTCAGAAATCATCTGTTTGCATTTGCTTCTTGCTCATTTTATTGTCACTCTCCATCTTTATTACTCTCAATGGAAAAAGTAACTTCAGAACTAAGTTCTGTTAAGAGAATGGCTCAAACAAAATTATTTATGACTATTTATGAAGGCTATTGCGGCAAAAAACTTGTCAAGTTTTACATTTTTTATACTTGGATATTGTCTCTACCATCTATCTATCATCTGTCTGTCTGTCTGTCTGTCCGTCCGTCCATCCATCCATCCATATCTATCATCTATCTATCTATCTATCTATCTATCTATCTATCTATCTATCTATCTCTGCAATTTATCTAGATGATAAACAGAAAACTTAATTGTTAGGAAGCTTGAGTTAAAATGTATAAAAAGAGAGATAAGTAGGTAAATAGATTGATACCTATCCTTTTTATACATATTAAGTCAAGTTTTCTAAGCTACATTTTCTGTTCATCCTATCTTGTCAAATTATTGCTCTGGCATATCATTCAGAATTCAATGGACAACAATCTGTTCAAATCTCTCAGTTCACTCAAAATGTGAACACTTTCACAACTGATGGTTTTTTAAAAATCTCTCAGATCCATCACCTTATTTGTTTTTCTTTTTTTTTTAATTGTATGACTTTTCTTTAACCAAGATGCTCATTGTTTAAATATTGGAATACAAAGGAAGTGGTGAAAAAAAACCCCAAGATGATATAGAGAGATATAGAGAGATATAGAGAGATATTTGATCCATAGTATAAAAAAAAGTAAATAACTTCTTTCCTTCCATTTGTATCTCCAACCACAAGCGTATTTAGAGGAGAGACAGAGAGACAGAGAGACAGAGAGAGACAGAGTGAGTTTTGCTATTGAAGCATACAGTATTGTCCAATTTAACCCCTCTATTTCAGGAACCGGTAGCGGAAATTTTGAGTAATTCGGAGAACCGACAGATACCACCTCTGCCTGGCCCCAAAGTGGGGTGGGAATGGAGATTTTACAATACCCCCCAGGAGTGGAGAGGGAATGGGGATTTTGCAATATCCTTCCCCCAGGAGTGGGGTGGAAATGGAGATCTTGCAGTATCTTTCCCCTGCCACACCCACCAAGCCACACCACATCCACCAAGCCACGCCCACAGAACCGGTAGTAAAAAAAATTGAATTTCACCACTGCTCTATTTGAAAGGATGAACATGGCAGAATGAGGTGAATTCCCCAATCATTTTAGGGCAAGTGATTACCATGATATTTTTCCCAACACAATTTTAATAGCAATTGATTTTTCTGTTATTTATATTGGTTGCAGCAGCAAAACTCTTCTTAGCTTCATGGAGCCACCATTCCAGCCTTTGTTTCATAGCAAAATGATATACCTTGAGACAGAGTATCCTACTTTATGTAGATTTATCAACATTAACAGCTTTCAATCAGAATCCATGAAAAGTCTTTCAGTTTATCCAGTGTAGTTAAGAGTTAATTAAAATGGCTTATTTTGGGGAACAGTTCTACAGTCACTGGGAGTCACATTATATATAGATTTAATACATCATAATAGATAATCATCATCATTACATACCTCTGCCTAAATGCTATTCCCACTGAATTTGTGTTTAATGGTTATTTCATTTGTACAAGATCAAGGTGCACATATATTTCCAACCTCAATGAAATTATAATGATTTTACTGGGCTTATACAAGTTAACATTAATATATTGTTGCCTTCTTTAAACTGGGAGAAAATAAAAGGAAATTAAAAACTTAATTCAAATCTCCATGGCTGGGTTAGAATACTCTGCCTTTATCCCTCCCTTCTTTTGCCTAGCTTTGCTTGCATCAACTGCATTGGAATGAACCCATTTCTTAATTATATCATGTACTGCCTACATAAAATACACAAGTTGAAAAAAGAAAGAGCTGGAGGGGAACTGGAGTTTGGGTAGGGTTTTTTTTTTTTTTTTTGGAAAGGCTGAAATTAGCTTAATTATAATCAGTTGCTTGAAGGGTTATATTACAGTTGCAGTGATACCAAAATGCAACCACCATGATTAAAGTCATAAATTGAGTGCCAAAGGAAATAATACTTATTAACTTCCTTTCATAGGGCAAACATTTCCATTAATGCATAGAGAACAATTATAATTTCTTTTTTTTTTACTTTCCACTTCGCAGTAGCAAAAGTTGCACTATTAAAGAGGCAGAGCACAATCTAGCTAAAACTGAGCACTTTCGGACTCTGTTGCATGGATTTAAGAAGGCTGAGGAGCTTTCTGCAGGCAAGACAAGAAACAACGGATGGAAACTAAACAAAGAAAGAAGCAATCTAAAATTAAAGAGGAATTTCCTAACAGTGAGAACAATCAACCAGTGAAACAGCTTGGTTTCAAAGTTGTGGATGTTCCAGCACTGGAGACTTTAAAGAAGAGACTGGACAGCCATTTGTCTGAAATAGTATAGGCTCTCCTGCTCGAGCAGGGGGTTGGGCTAGAAGGTTCCTTCCAGCTCTGTTATTCTATATTCTATGCTTCTATCCTGTGTTCAGGCTGACTTAGCTGTAAGCAAGTTTGAGAATATCCTGTCTAGATTGAAATACTTTGGGAGTGCCTTGCAAAGTATTAAGTCTAGGCATATAGCAGGCTGTCAGTGCCTCCCATTGGACTATTCCTTTGCTTCTGGGTTTTCCCAACTTTCTGTATTAAGGAACCAATGAGGAATTGCTTTCCTCTATGTGGACAAATTCTCCTGGGCATATATGCTACATGCATTCCAGTTTATGTGCATCCATTTATTCATGCATGTGTGACACACACACACACACACACAGACACACACACACACACACAGAGAGAGAGAGAGAGAGAGAGAGAGAGAGAGAGAGAGAGAGAGAGAGAGAGGAGAGAAACTAAATTTGTGTTTACAAGGTTAAACAATGGAAGGCAAAAGGCTTCCCTATTTACAAGAACATCTAGTATAGAAGATGTTAGATCAGCTCCCCGCAGGTCATTACTAAACTGGAAGGATGCGTGAATTGATGGAATCCATAAAGAAATATGGCAAGTGACCATATCTAAAAAAAGAATCAGTAGAGATTCCAACCAAATTTCTCCAGCAAATCTGATTAGATCAGTGGGCAAGATCAGTCTACATACCAGTATGAAAGAAAGAGGATTTAACAAAATGTGCACATCATATTTTTCACTTTAATTTAACTTTCTACCAAAATAATACTTAAGATCATTTTATGGGATTAGAGCCCTTTGTTGTGACCTAGGCTTACTAGGCACAATTACAAGACACAATTAGTCCCAAACAAACCTATTTTATTGTAACAGCTGAGAATTATGTTCATTCCCATCTGAGTCCCATTTAGTTGCAAAGCATGTCCTTTGGAAGAAGTCCTTCGGGATAATCACCAACCTTTATCTTCTTTGACACCCTGCAAAAGGCTTTACTTGGCAAAGTCACACAGAGTTCAGAAACAAAGAAGAGATGCCGACTGGAAACAGAATTAGCAATGTTGCTTTCCTGCAAAAGGCCCAAGTGCCTTTGTTTCTCTTTTAAGCCTTATGGGAGAGACCAATCATCTCCTGGCCTTACTCCCGAGTCATCCCTTTTGCTTTAGCTGCTCTTGCCTTCTGGCAGCTCTGTGCATGCGTGCACTAGAACAGGCTCCTCCTGTTCCTCTGCCTCTCTGCTGTCCGACTCTGGGGGCTCCGGAGTCCGTGCATCACTTCCAGATGGCCCTGGCCCCATCTCTGTCTCCAACACTGAGCCTTCATCCCGACACAGAGCCTTCTCCAGGCTCCAGGACTGGCCCATGTTCCTCCCCAGCCTCCTCATTGTCCGACTGCTGCCAGCTCCGCAGGCTGCTGGTGGACTACAATACCCTCCCTCTAAAGTTCTAGATGTTTAAGCTGGTTTTAGAAAGAGTTGAAGAACAAGAAACATTATTGCTGATTCATGATGAATAATTGTGAAAGCCAAATAGTATCAAGAAGTAAATACGTGCTTCAATAATTGTAGAAAAATTCTTCAGTTGTGTAGACTATATTATGCTGTGAAATGTTCTTAGAAAAATGGAACTCCCAGAACCTTTCCCTGTGTTTGTGTGCACAGTCTGTAGATGGGAAACAATTTACAGGAAGCTACAATCTGGACAGAACATGATGATCCTTATTTAATCAATCTGTATGCTGAATATATATTGATGGAACTTGGATTGGAAGATAAAAGAAGAAACCTGAACAACGTCCTTGACTTACAACCACAATTGACCCTAATATTTCTGCTGCTAAGCAAAACATTTGTTAAGTTAATTTTGTCCCATTTATGACCTTTCTTGCCACAGTTGCTAAGTGAGTCACAACAGTTGTTAAGTTACTGTGTTTCCCCGAAAATAAGACCCTGTCTTATATTTTTTGAACCCCGAAATAAGTGCTTGGCCTTATTTTCGGGGAGGTCTTATTATTTTGGGGTGCGTGGAGCAAGACGGGGCTCCTCTTGCCATTTTACCTAATTTCCAGCTCTGTCTCCCTAGCCCTAACCAGAGGAAATGGTGGGGACCAGCTGTGCATGCAGTTAAATATTTTCAGGGAGGGCTTATTTTTGGGGGGAGGGCTTATTTTACCGCATGTGCTCAAAAGCCCAATTGGGCTTATTATCAGGGGAAGTCTTATTTTAGGGGAAACAGGGTAGTAACATGATTCTTAAGTAAATCTGCCCATTGACTTTGCTTTTTTGGAAGGTCGTTAAAAGGGGATCACATGACTCTGGGACACTGCAACCATCATAAATATGAGTTAGTTGCTAAGCGTCCAAAATTTGATCACATGAGCAACACTCATAAGTGTGAAGAACAGTCATAGATTACTTGTTTCAGTACCATTGTAACTTCGAACAATCACTAAAGGAACTGTTGTAAGTCGAGGATTATCTGTATTCTGAAAACTGAAAATGCAAATTATCTGTATTTTCTTATAGTTAATTTTTAGTGTGAATATCGATACATTTTATTATATATATTTTTTGGCTTCTATTTGTTAGTCATTGTAATCTGCACCATTAAAAACGGTTGAGTCAAGTGACAGAAAAATTTGCTAAAAATAAATACTACATTTCTATGCGTATTCTGTATGATGAAAAGATCAGTAATATCAGTATAGCTTTCTTCACAGCAGTGTCTCCCAAAGGAATTCAAACAGTTCTTTCACTTAAGGGCTTTAGAAGGAAACAGGCATTTTTAATGGGATCTTATTGTGCAATATTTTTTTTCACTCTTGCTTTTAGAAATTACTGTATGGGAGTTATATCCCCCACACATCTGGAGATACAAAACTGGGGAATGCTGTACTGTAATCTTCTTCTACCATGAAAGCTATGTGTTGGGACAATGACAACAACAACAAAACTCAGATTTCTGTTTATGGTCCAAGTCCCCAAACTGTTAAAAGTTGTTTTAAAGTTGTAACTTTAAAAAAATGAAAGCAGTAAATGAACAGAATTACATGGCAATCATCTTATAAGACATGAGAAGAATTTTCCCAGAAGTTACTGAGTTGGTGAATCTAAATTCCAACTTAAAAAACAAATCAAAACAAAACGAACCTGGAAATGATAGGACAGTAAGCATGATGCAGATGACTCTTTTTTTAAAAAAAAAAAGCTAAAAACACATGGATTTCCCATGTGAATGTTTCAAATAGTCATTAGTATGGATGGTACATTTAGCATGGATGTTACATCCCTTGATATTTATGTACAAAAAAGAAAGATATAGCGAAACACTTTATTTTCAGAAGACCATCAACAAAATCTCCCAATGATGCCTCTAGATGATGTAAGACTCTAAGCAGACAAAGCAAATAGATTCCCAGAATTGTCTCTTCTATTTGTGAAATGGGAGGCAAAGATAAATTCAATGGAAAAATAAGCTAAAAACACATGGATTTCCCTCCTCCTCAGAGGAGCATGAATTATTATTATTTTTTGGCTGAAAATGTGTTGGCCCATATTCAGAAGGAAGAAAACAATGAACTAATGGACAACAACCGGAAGGACCAAGGGTATAAATGTATGATTCTTTCAAAACATTAAAATAAGAATAAGAATATCGGATCAGGATCATGGTGCAGCTCAGTGCTGTCTGTGGACGATAAAACAGAAAAGTCTTTCTTCCAAATATCCTCTACAAAAAATTGAAATTCTGCAAAAGTTGAGGAGAAACTGGAAAAGACATAATTGCAAAATATTTCTGTTGAAAAAGCTGAAGTATTTTGGCTCAGTAATAGATTCAGGTAGGAAATAGAAGTAAATAATAATAGACTACAAAAAAGTTTTTTCTTAGATTCTCATTCCATTTTTTTTCTTGAGGAACTCGAGGTGTTTGATCCAATGTAAGACAGGAAGCAAAGAAAGTAACACAAGTAATGTTGTTTATCTAGCTCAAAAGATATATTCAGACTTTCCTAAATAATCTGCATGTACATTTTATCCATATGGGACACTCCCTGGGGAACAATCTATTTGGGAGGGGTTAAAACAAAATGTCCATTAAGTCCATGAATGACATAATTTACACAATTTTAATCCATTTCTGTCATTTGTGTGGTTGTAATCTACAAATAGCATAAATGGAAGAAAATAATGTAACATATGAATTTTCTGTGTCACCTTGAATACAATTTATATTATTTTGCAGTGATGTCTACAGAAAATTGTATGACAGAGAACATCCCTATAAGTGAATGCTTAACTCTTAAGATAGTGAAATCTTAATTCTCTCAATTTTTAGTTTAAGATCAAGAATCATTGGAATTGTCTATGGAGATTCTCATCATCCAGTCATGGTTGTCCCAAATGTGCTTTTTCAAAAGGCAACTGGACTTTGTTTTTCCTTGAAGACATTTCGCTTCTCATCCAAGAAGTGAAGCGCCTTTAGGACAATCATTGGAATGGTAAACCAGAGCCTTGAAGCTTCCCAGCTGCAAGCATTATTAGCACCTTGATGGCAGACTGACTAAGACTACGTAAATCATACTATTGCCATTATCTACAGCACCATTAGAGAGACTGCATTTTTATTTAAATGATTTCAATTCTTTCTAAAGTTTTAAGAAAATATAGAATCATATGCTTGTTAACAAATCTGTCCCAATCTTGACCTTTTTTAATGATCTGTAAGTAGCTACTATAGATTTCCACAGAGGTTGCATACATTTCTAGTCAGGATATTGAAGAGGCTATATCACAATTGTGGTGCAATAGGACTTCAGAAGTGATCTTGCATGGCCATTTCAGGATTCTTTTGGTCTTCACTGAGTCCTCTGGTGTTTTGAAAGAATAATATTTTTCCACATGTTCAGCATTTAAGAGGCCTCCTACAGAACTTGGGAAAACGTGAATGGTCTGGGGTTCAGTACTAAAAAAGAATGAGGGAATTGGTTTAAGCTTTTCAAGATCTCGCAAAAATATTTCCAGCTAGATCCAAGAAGAGCATGACTTTTCCATTATAATACCATCTAGTGCAGAAAACATAAATTTTCATTTGAAGCATAAATATGAAGTAGAAGCAGCATTGTAAGATAATGTTACACATCTTAACAAGAAACAGAATTTTGGATTGCTGTGGTGGAAAGAATGGATACAAATCACCACGAGAGAGAGAGAGAGAGAGAGAGAGAGAGAGAGAGAGAGAGAGAGAGAGAGAGAGAGAGAGAGAGAAGAAAGAAGGAAGGAAAGAAAGAAGGAAGGAAGGAAGGAGGAAGGGAGGGAGGAAGGGAGGAAGGGAGGAAGGGAGGAAGGGAGGAAGGAAGGAAGGAAGGAAGGAAGGAAGGAAGGAAGGAAGGAAGGAAGGAAGGAAGGAAATTAGCAATTAACATCCACATTCTGATAACCAAAGAATCATTGTTGGCCTGGGTGAAAATATTTTTTTAAACATTTACTATGGTTTAGTGGTTAAGGCACCAGACTAGAAACTAGGAGTCCTGTCTTAGCCATGAAAGCCAGCTAGATGACCTTGGGACAGTCACTCTCTCCCAGCCCAACTCATCTCACAGGGTTTTGTTGTGGGAAAAGTAGGAGGAGGAAGGTGTGTTGGATATGAGTTATTTGTAAAAACTAATAAAGGCAGGATATAAATAAATAAATTTTAAAAGCCCTAACTGCTCAATGCTTTGAACCACTATGGAGGAGGTAGAGAAATGAAAATATCATTTGCATTTCTTTAATGAATGGTATCTATATAATTGCAGAGATTGACCTATGGAACCTGCATGGATGCTTCCTTGCTATATATGAGCTATGCAGTAACCACAACATCAAGGCAAATTGTCAAAAGACATAGTCTGAACTATTGTAATAAAATTCCAAGGAAGAATCTCAAACTATGGCTTTTGCATTAAGGTGTGGGGAGGGGAAGGAATTTCTACATGGATAAAAGAAAATAAAAAGACTTATTTTTTCCCTCAAAGCAGACAAGCAACGGTAATTTCATCAGGCTTTCTAGATAGCTAGCTTATCTCATAAGCATTTAAAAGAAAAGAAGTGGAATTCCTTTCAATTTTTTTTAAAAGTTATTATTTTTTGTTTACACAAAACCTGTCTGTAATGATATGATTAACAAAAAGAAAAAAATGTTTTATACTAAAACAATCAAGTAATTTGTATTTCATGACTGAATCAGAAGTTACTATCATTATTCAATAAGCTGATGAAAATATTAGGGATTTAGAGAAGAGTAAAAAATATAAGAGGAATCAAAATACATGTTAAAAAATGAAACAAGCAAAACAACCATTGCTTTTGAACTTGTATTTTAAAAATGGGTAGCAAATGGCTATAATATAAAATAAATATGGCTGAGGAAAGACAGTAAACTTAAAAGAATAAAATGACGCAAGTTGCTTAGCAACAAAGAGAAGATAAACAACTGGTAAGCATGTATGTATGTAAGTGTGTGGGTGCATATATGTTTGCACTTAAATGAGACCCATCTCCTCACAAAGATTTTATGGAAACAGTTTAAGGCCACTAATTACTGAGAACCAATTCACTTTTGATTTATCAATTGGCATGGTTATATGTATAAAAACCAATATAAGTACAAATTGGCGCTACTGAGCCATTCAGCTGTTTTCCTTATTTTTAAAATTATAGGATATTGTAGAATCCATTTTGGCCATCGTCTGAAAACTTTTTTTTTTTAAAAAATGACATTATAATCAGTAAGAGTTCTACAAAGATTTGATGGCAAACAGTGAAAGCACAAAAGAAATAGGCCATCAATGCATAAATGTACCGGTGCTTTGTGAGGAGATCAGGATGAATTGTGTACAAAACAGCAATCATCTTTGCCAAGCATTGATATTGTAGGAATCTAACTACATCTGTAAAGGAAGAATCGTTTCTGTTTTTCCCTTGCTAGTTGAAGCAAGCTCCTTAATTTTATTTGACTCTGTCGTGTTCAACACTTCTGAGAGGCTAAAATGCAGTGGTAATCCCCAAATTACAAAATTGTTGTTGCTATGTTTTCAGGATCAAATTATGTGTGTGTTTGTATGTACTGTAGAGATACACACAGACTATTTGCATATTGTTTTTCAACCATAATGGTCCTCAGAGCACATCAGAATAAATATATGTTCTTTACTGAATGCTTTGTATTTTGGTAAGACATGATGTGGATATTTCTGAGTACGTGCAATTCAAAACTACAGGCAGCAATCTGCAGGCACACATACGGTATAATCTCTCTGCGGATAGCAATTAGCTGCTGAACATTTCATAAAAGTAGCTCTATGCCTACTCTAGGAGTTTAACAAAAGTAGTGAGGTGGGGGTGGTTACAAAATTGCCTTCAATTGTATGCAGGTTCTATAAATGAGGCTTTTATATGAAGCTCCAGTACCTCTCAGCTGGAGGTGAAACAGCTGGCCCACATTGTGTTGCTTTTCAGCATCAAGATCAATTTTCCCAAAGGTTGTAGCTATTGGATCAGTGGAACTGGGTTGCCCAATAAAGGCTTGTAATATACAATAACTCATGTAGGCCCAGGACAAGTCATTCTCAGACTGTCCCTCAGCATTTACCCATTTAATAGACTATTACAAGGGCCCCCAACCCCTGGACCATGGCCCACTACCAGGCTGAGGCCTGTTCAGAACCGGGCCATGGAAGTGGCGGCTGACTGTGCACATGCACACAGCTCCACTTGTGCGTGCAGCTCCATTTGTGCGAGGGGTGGGTGTGCATGCCCACTGCTCATGCAAATGGAGCTGCGTGGATACTCACCCACCACTCGCATGGAATTGTCCCCTCTCTGCCCCCATCCCCACCAGTTTGCAAAGCGGGAACGGATGGAGATTGCTGGTCTATTAATTTTCTCACAAGCCAAGAACCAGTTACAAAACATGAGGTTGGAACAGAAAACTTTTCTTATTTTTATGTTCAAGGGAGATGAAGAAAGGAATATTCAGTAATGCAATACAAATGATGAATGGCTACTACATAATAAACATTATGTTTCAGTTTCCATAATAATTCCAAGATATCATTATCTATAGAAATGGAATGAAAGCAGGAGAAGACATTTTTTCTATTGCATCCCAACTAAATTATATCCTTCTTAATGCCAGTTATCAACGTGACTTATCTATAAAATAAATATATCAGTAAATGTGCATTAAAATAGAATATCAGAAGAGTATTTTTCTTCTAAAGAAGCAGAGAACATTTTTAAGATTTCTTTTAAAATAAACATGTTTTCAGTATCCAAATAAATATGGGAAGAGAATTTAGTTGGTTGCTCCAGAGGGGGGGAAAGTATATAATTATGGAAACACCACAAAAAAAATAAAGATTGTATTTTTGGCACTCATGCATCAAATAATATCTATAGATGAGCTAAACCAGGGGTCTGCAACCTTAAACACTCAAAGAGCCATTTGGACCCGTTTCCCACAGTAAAGAAAACACCGGGAGCCACAAAACCCTTCCTGTGCCTGACTATTTCTTGAGCAGCCACAAAACTAGCATATGTAGTTGAATTAAATGTTCTGTTTTCTTCTGAAACTTTTCTTTTCTTAGATTTATCCATGGTTGGCCTACCAGGGGTTGAAAAGCTGAATAAATCACGTGTCGGTGGGTGTCGCACATTGGTGGTTGTGACACATATTTTGAGTGACAGAGAGCCGCAGCAGAGGGGTGAAAGAGCCAAATGCGGCTCCAGAGCTGCAGGTTGCTGACCCCTGAGCTAAACCATGGACTCTGTTGCCAATCTTGAGGCTTGAACATGTTCATACTTCTGAAAGACCCAAGTTTTACAGTGATAAATGAAAAATACATATTCAATATAATTGAAAATAAAACCAATAGAAATTCTCTTCCTGGTTTATAGGCAGCAGTATTTTGTTCAGATTGTTGTTTATGTGATATCCATTGTGAATGTTAATTAGTGAGTCGAGTAGCAAACTTAAATGAGGGCAGTTTGACTGGGAACATTAAGAGACAAGAATAATTGAAATGGCCAAAAGGGGTTTTGTTTGTTTTGTTTTAGGCACCATGTGCCGATTTCAGGAAGTATCTTTTATTTCTGTGCTAAACATAGCAGAATTAAAGAGGAAATAAAATTGCAAAGATCCAAAACAATGGAAAGTTTAAACACAGAATGTGCCCCAGTCCTAAGATTTTAAGTACAGGCCTCACTCTGTACTTTGCAAAATAGCCTGATTTAACTCAGGTTGAGTGACAGCCTGTCATTTTTTGATTCAGGCCAAAATCTAAACTTAAATCCAGAAACAAGAACTTTTCGCCTCCCCTTCATAATTCCCAAGATTGAAAACTAGTAATCAGTAATAAAATATTTATATTTGAAAACGATAGGATAACACATGCCAACGTATTAGATGCTTCAGAGGGATGTAACCTGCCAAATTTCAGAGTAGGATTTGGATTATCATTTTGAACAGAATGTTTTTGCTATGGGGATTTCAAACAGATAAGCACTTCTTTAAAAACCTCACCTATTATAGCAAACTTTGAAAAAAAAAACCAGAAAAAAATATTCTTGTTATGTCCCTGCACCTCTCTGATTCTGCCTCGATCTCCTTCCCTATAATGAAACAAAATTTGACAACATGATAGCAAAAGTCGTAATCACATACAGTTAAGCTCTTCAATATTACAGTATGCAGAGAAATGCCCAAGTTATTTGAACAATGACAGCAATATATTCTTCCCTTGTATCTGAGGTTTTACTGAAATGTTACATTTGTATGCCACCAATTTCAGTGGATTGACTCACAAGGGTTTACATACAAATGTAAAATACTCATAGTAAGGAAAATAATAACAACAGTAACAGAGTTGGAAGGGACCTTGGAGGTCACCTAGTCCAACCCCCTGCTCACGCAAGGAGACCTGTACTAGGGACTCAAACCACCGAAATGCCGACCTTTCTGATCGACAAGCTCAGTGTCTTTAGCCACTGAGCCAAGTATTTTAAAATTTAACACGTGGAACAATAATAACTACAGCAAAACCTGATGGCATCCATATTCTAGGGCAAATCTTTAGAAAAGAAGGGGTTTTCCTTCGGTTAGTTTCTGAAAATGGGAGACTGGGCTACAGCTGTCACGGGAGGACAGTCAGGACTTTGTAGCTAATTCCAGAGCTGCCTCAACAGAAACCAAACCTAGCGGAGTGGATAGCCCAACTGCAGAACACTTGGCCTGTTTCCTGTCAGGCACTGGAGGAGCCACATCAGGCCTGCATTGCATCCAGGGAGGATGTCTTCAGAAAGGGACATAGCGGAGCCCCTTTCAAAGCTGTCGGCAGGCCCACCACTTTTTTAAAAAAGCATTGAAAATCACCCACATTCAGTTGGTCACACTCATCCCTGAACCCCAAAGGAGGGCATGAGTCAAGAAAGCAGAAGTTATATTAGAGAGCAATTTATCCACTATGTTGGAGTTCACAAGCCAAAAGGAATCTTGATAAGACAGGGCTCCTGTCATCACATTGGACTCACATTAGACCAGTATCAAATCTACTACCTAGGCGTGACCAATCTTTTGAAGTTTTCTCCCAGGGCATACCTAGGTTAGCAGACATAGATGGTTCTTAGTGCCTCACTTATTCCCTCGGCTCCCCCGACTATCTCCAGCAACTCCACAAGGGTCCAATTGGTCAACCAGCAGAACTCACCACAAGGATGTGTGAAGTTTCCACAACTGGTAAGGTGAAATTCTATTGTAATTACCACAAGCCTCCAACTGTCCCTTGAGGAAATGGCCAGATCAGCCAAAAATCTGAAGAGACTCTAAATCTGTGCCTCAACTGTTCTTCATCTGCACTGAGTGGTGGGCTGCTGCCAATTAGGACCAATTTGGGCGAACTGGTAGTTCCGACGAGGACTGGCCCCGCCCACCCACCCTGGCGCTATCACGTCCTATATAATCGCTGTGTTTTGATGCCACGCGCATGGTACATGCACTCACATTTTCAGTTCCGGGCAAACCAGTTGTTACAACTGGCAGCTGCCCACCAGTTGCTGTGTGCACTACTCCTTATCTTAAACAAGTAAGCTTGTAACAATGTCTAATGGGTACCTTGGGAATAATGGCAACCACCCACATCAGAAAATATGTTCCACCAATGTTGCTCTCACCATTACCACTGAAACTGTTTGATCTCCTTGTGCCACAGTTCCGTGTTTGCACTATTGTAGAGAGCTCTCCTGTTTTGAACCCAACACCAAGACTGGGAGAAATCAAGACACAGGGAAGTGGATCTTCATCTAAATAAAGATGTTTATGGAAGACACATGAATGAGTGTGAGCATCAAAAAACAACCAAATATAGTCATCAAACAATGCAGACCAAGAAAAGATAGATTAAAAGAAAGTAATCAAAGATAAAAAGACCGCAGGAATATAAAGAGAAGATTTATCACAAAGCCCAAGAAAATGTGATAACTGTGCATTGAGACAGAGAAGAATAATGACCAGAAGCAATACTGAAACTGGGCAGGATGGGGGGAATGCAATTATATTCATCAGTAAACTTTAAAGATTGGCAAACATTTAGGTTTTCTGTTTGCATGCTTTCGTTAAACTGTGAACTTGTACTGGGATCCCTTTTCAGTGGAAGTGTTGGTTAATAAGGGCTTGAAATAAATAATGAATGAAATATGGGAATTTATAGAAATGTGTTAATCTGCTTTCCTGCAGAGAGGAAAAAAACCCTGAAAATTGTTCAGGAAAATATGGCTTTGGTAACGTAAAGGGGAAAAGCACCAACTACTGGAAGCTAATCTCTTCAAATCCAGAAAGCAAGTTTCTTATTTGTGAAGCTCTGATTGAACTCTTTCCAAATGCAGTTGCATTTACATTAAGCCATTCTATTCATGACAATAATTGATGAAAATTGTAATCCTTGAGGTGCATGAATATTCAACCATATAGATCAAGAGTGTCAAACTCAATTTCATTGAGGGCCACATCAGGGTTGTGTTTGACCTTGGGAGGGGGGGGGGGAGAATAGGGACAGGGTGGACATGGCCAGTTCAACGTCACTCCTGTTGGGGGTGCCTGTGGTCCGAGTGCTCTGCCAGTGAAAACGTGCTCCTGAGCTCCGTTTTTGGCTGCCACGGCCTCCTGCAACCCTCTGCCAGTGAAAACAGAGCTCGGGAGGGTGGCCCTCCCAAGCTCTGTTTTCACTGGCAGAGGGTTGCAGGAGGCCGTGGCAGCCAAAAACGGAGCTCAGGAGCACATTTTCTCTGGTAGACTCCCCACAGGCCGGTCCTTCACCGTTTCCAGGGTGGCCCCGTGGGCCAGATCTAAGTACCCCGTGGGCCGGATCTAGCCCCCAGGCCTTGAGTTTAACACCCCTGATAAAAATATCTCTCATCTGTAGCACCACTTGCTGGTTTCTGGAAATTGGGTGCTTTCAAGTGTAAGGGGAAGAAAGGAAGGTATTTGAAGCCAATACATGTGCTTTTATCTGAACACATTTTCAGAAAGGACACCTCTAGAAATGTGGTGGCCCTGCTTTTCCAGAAGAGCATAACACAGAAATTTTGAAATTTTGAAAAATAGATGTCAAGGATTAGAAGAATCTTTCTCTTTACAACTGGAAACAGAAAATGTGTCTGATGACCAGGGAAAGAAAAGAGATTTGACCACATGGCTGCAAGCCCTGATTTATTGATGATAAACCACCAAATTGGTGTCAATTCTTAATGACCACACATATCTTTCAACAGTGCAGCCATCACCGCTGTGTCTGAGTCTATCCATCTTGCCATTGTCATTCAAAGGATTATTCATTTGATATCATTTGGTAATTCATTGTATTGTAGCCAAGTACCCTTCTTGCTATACATTTACAAGTATAAAAGCAATGTCATTCTTTTTTCGTTTTTCCATGTCCTGGGTAGTAAACAGTGCAATCTTTTGACTGAAAGGATCCAAATTTAATTCCTTTCAATTTGATGATGCCAAAGAGATCCATTGTGTAGCCAATTTATTGAATCTTTTACAGAGTGGAGCTTACATTCAATGTTCCACTGTAACTGTGTCTTTGCAACTTCTGATTTTCTTTTCCTGCATGACAGGATCAACAACTAGATGCCCTGAAGGCTTTAATCTAACCATGTCATAAACACCATTAGTACTTCGAAAAACCCTCAGCAATTCCTCAGTAGCATGTTGAATGCCATCTGGCCTATCTCATCAATCATTTTATATTTTCTGTCCATGTGGTTTTCTTGGTTAAAAATACTTGAGTGATTTAACATTGTCTTCTCCCACACAGTTTGAAATGATGCTTTTGCTATTGTCAGTAAAATGATCTTCCAACATCTTCCTATGTCGCTGCTGCCCAATATACATGTCTTGCTATAGTTGAGCAACAGGATGTCTATATTGCCTTAGGTGCTGGGAATATATACAATATACTCCTGGCATTCTTCATTCATCCTTCCCAAAGAGACCATAATTAGTCAACAGAGCAGATTTAGGGAGAAGCGATATAAGCATTTAGCAGAGAATATGATTTGATCACTCAGGTCTTCGATGCAAGGAAATGTATCTTTTTTTATGTCTTAAAGACTTCTGATTTTTTTAAAAAAATAGACTTTTTGAAGACTTATTGATATCTATCAATGCAATTTTTTAAAAAGAATAGAATAAATTTTAGCGTATGCATAATAATCTTTGAGTAACACTCATGAGCAGCTTTGTTTTCCTTTATCTGTGGGCGTTAAATAAAAAGTTTTGTTTCCTTAATCTCTTCCTTTCTTTTTACTTTTCCCTTTCCTTTTCCTTCTGTGTACTATATGAACTACTGATGTATGGAAGAAAATAAAAGCATTTTCTGAAACAGAAAAATATGCCAGTAAATAATTTATGGTAGTTCCTTAAATTTACTGTGTAGATAAAATGTAGTCAAATCTAGAAAATATATCATAAATCAACTGTGATATTCCCTAATTCAAAACAAAACAAAATAAAACAAAACAAAACAAAACAACAACACAAAACAAACAGCATGCATTTCAGCTGAATTTAAAAATGGTAATCTGAATTTACATTTCAGAATGAATATTATTATGAATTCATTCCTTTTACATATGAAATACTTACTGCTCTTGTAAGAGATTTGCTGTTCATTTTAGCAGGATGTATATAAACTACATGCAATCCCAATGTTAAGGATTAAAATTATCGAAATTAAGCTGTCTAGTTGTTCAGCAGCAAACCCGTCATGTTCCTTTTGCTAAACTAGGAAGGGTTGAGATCCAATTTGGATGGATATCTTTAGGATAGCCATATGTTCTATAGATTATTCATGATAAATTCCTAAAATATATTTTCAGAACACTGTAATGCACTGTTTGGGCATCTCACTTGAGGGGTTTCTCTCCACTTCTCCCAAAAGTTTCAATAGACAGGAAGGCAGTTTTAATTTTCCTCATATACGTTTATGTTGCTTGGTGAATCATCTTTCTTGGGTTACAAAATGCAAATTGTGCCTATTGCAAACTTGCTGTCTTAAAACCATCTTGGAATCAGCATATTGACACACCTTATAAATTTGTCATAGCTAACTTGGGAAGTATTCCTACCTTAGGGAATAGGTAAGCATGGGGACTAATAGTGTAGTAACCAGGGTGAAATGCTACCTGGTTCACCCGAACTGGTAGTAATAAAAACTACCAGTTCAGACAAACCGGTATTTTTGATAATCAGCTGTGCCGCACAATTTATATTCTCTAGAAAGCCGAAAATCCTGCTTTCTAGCAAATCTATATCGTGCGGCACAGCTGTTCCCCCCCTCGCTGTTCTACTTACCGTATCTTTCAGAGTATAAGACGCACCTTTTTCCCCTCTAAAAGAGGGTGAAAATTTGGATGCTTCTTATACACTGAATGTAGCCCTGCCCACCCACTAGCCCCCACCCTTTGGCATCTGCCTCCCAGCAATTTACCTCCTTGCAACAAGCAGCAAGAAGAAACAGCCCATTTCAGCTTCAGTACAGCCTAATTATCACAAGTTGATTGTCCCTTGGATCGGCCTCCCGACTCTCAGATGTTTCAGGCTGCAGAGATTTCCATTGCCTATTGCTGCTTGCTGCAAGGAGGTAAATTGCTGGGTGCAGAATTTTTTTTCTTGTGCTAATCAAGCTATGCTGAAAACAAAAATGAAACTAAATCAGGCTGTTTGCTGTTTGCTGCAACGAGGCAAAATTGCTGGGAGGCAGAGGCAGAAGCAGATTTCTTTTTCTCGTTTTCCTCATCCAAAAAGGTAACCTATATGTGGAGAAGTAAGTAAGTAAATGATGGGGAGGGAGGGAGGGAAGGAAGAGTGAGGGAGAAGGTTAGGGAAGAAGAAAGGAAGGAAGGAAGGAAGGAAGGAAGGAAGGAAGGAAGGAAGGAAGGAAGGAAGGAAGGAAGGAAGGAAGGAAGATTTCTGATGCTTCTTTCCAGCTTCCCATGAGGACACTCAATGGGGAAGCTGACAGGAAGTCAGAAGTTGCTTCCACTCCCATTGATTTTTTGCCCACTTAGTAATTCTGGTCCTCTATTTAAGTAATGAAGTATCTCTGAATTGATGATCGAACAGGGCATGAGTTGTATATCCCAAAGGTTTTTTCCCCCTTTTTATTCTCTTCTTTCCCTCCCCCCTTTTTTTCATGAGTTGTATAGTTTTAAAGGAATATATTCAAATGGAATTAGGATTTGATTTAGTCGGGAAAAAAAAATAAAAAATAAAAAACAACATTAAAAAATAAAAACAGTAAGGAGAAAAAAGGAGAGAAAAGAAAAACCTGTTTTTACAAAAAAGTATCATTGTAATAGCAAACTGCTTGGTTTTTAAACCTAGCATTAAACTTTGACCATGTGGATTCATATTTATCAGTCTTTCATTATGTCAGTTAAAGATCAGTTTGAAATAAATTGTAAAAGTGTACCAGTGTTGTGGAGAAATTAAAATAAAGATGTAATAAACAATCTATTCATACAGACTGACTGCAAATCTAAAAATCTTCATGCTTAGATTAAGTAATCTTGGCCAATTAAAAAAAAATCACCTCAGAAGTAGGAGCATAGACCTCTGCATGTAACCATAAAAAATGCAACAATATTCAAGGGGTGATACCACAAGATAAACCCAGTGGTGGGATTCAACCAGTTCACACCACTTCGGGAGAACCGGTTGTTAACTTTCTGAGCAGTTTGGCAAACTGGTTGTTGGAAGAAATCATTAGGGCAGAGAACCGGTTGTTAAATTACTTGAATCCCACCACTGGATAAACCCCACCATCTCCCAGTGCTGGATGCATACATCCCAAAGCTTTTGTCATGGTATCACCACACAAGTTCCATCACTTGCCCCTTTACTGCTATAATAGTTCAATGCATGTAACATAGGGGTGAGGCTTTGATCACAGTTCCCAGGAGAGACCCAAGATGAGTGACCCAAGATCAGACAGCTGGCTTTGTGCCTAACACAGAACTACAACTCACAGTCTCCCAGGATCTAGCCCAGGGGTGGGCAACTATGGCCCCTTTATGACCTGTGAACTTCAACTCCCAGAAGTCTATGCCGGCTCAGGAATTCTGGGAGTTAAAGTCCAAAGGTCGTAAAAGGGCCATAGTTGCCCTTTTCTAGCCAGTTCTAGCCAGATACCTTAACGACTACACCAAGCTACCTTTCTCCCCGATGGGATGCCAGGCTTTAAAAGCATCCTCTTTCCAGTGGATCTTTAACTCTGTCTAGCAATATATGTTAATAACTGGATCTTTAAAGTTTAAATATTGTTCATACAAACTCATAAATTACTTCACGATGGCATTTGCTCTTATGCTTGATTTTAGGAGAACACCCAAAGATCCACAACAAACTTGCTCCACTGATTTCAATGACGACTAAATTTAGTCACCTAAGTTTGGATCCAAGTGCCCAAAATAAGACTATATAAAAAAAGAGGATTGCATCTATCAACTTTGCACCTTTTCTCCAAGCCCGATCTTACCATACTTCAGTTTCTCACTGGCATATTAAGTGCTTCAATAATACTTTCACTAGGCAGTCAATTTTTAATTAGAGGAGTTGTGGAAAAGCACAAAACCTGCCAGCACTGAAAGATTTTAGCCAAATATTTCTAAGTGAAGCCTGATTAGGCATCACCTGCCAATGTATAAGGGGTTCACAGACAACAGAAAGGAACTTAAGCCCACATGTTTTAATGGATCCATCTGAAACCTCTGTTATCAGACAATTCCATTTTCTAACTCTTCTAGAACAGCTTGTCCAGGAAGATGCCGCCATCAAAAGCCCATATTGTTAATGAGTAATGAAATAATATTTATATAAAGAGAAATAGAGTGGTACCACAAGCACATGTCAACAGAACAATATTTGGAGGTATTGAGATATATATGGATAATATTGGAAGTTAAAAAGCCTCTGATCTGCCCCCCTTCCTTTTTTAGCATCTCACTGGCTCCATTGAGGAGTGAGGAATCCCCTCAAGAAAAAGGAAGGCAACAGATCCCCTCATAGTAAACCCACCCTGAGGAAAGAATCTACCTATCTGAGGGTGAGCTTCCTTTCCAGATTTCATATGCATCTCAGGCTCAAAGCCTTGGGTATGAGCACCTCAATCTGCGCAGAAAGGACAATTACTTTTTGACAAAGTCAAAATTAGTCAATATCTTTTGACAAAGAACCAGCAGGTACACAAACCATGTGCCTCCAAGTTCACACTAAGGACCAATCCCCCTATAAAACCAAGTCTCTGGATCCCATTTTCTCTGTAGCCTATCCCCAAAGAAACCACAACTCTTTGCTTTTGGGAATAAATACATCTCCTTTCTCATAATATGTCTGGATTTCATTTCTGATTTGTTCTTGAGCAGCTCCGGCTCGTAGAACCTCCCAAATTATTCTTCTAACAATAGTTTAAAAATAAGAGTTATCCAACTTGGCTAATTCTGTAAAACAACAACGCCCCCCCCCCGCCTTTTTTGTACATTACTTTTTTTTTAATCACCAGTTTTTAAAACAAGAGCTGCTTTTGGAAGATGCGGCTCTGGAAGACAACTTTCTTCTGATCAGCCACAAAGAACTTTTTTACAGCGCGTCTGTTGAGCTCAGCTAGTAAGCACAATTTATAAAACAATGAATGACTAACCCCTGTAACCATTTTAATGACCCTAAAATAAAGTGCTTAGAGCAACATCTGTCCCAGCAGCTGGGTTCTCTGCATGAGTGGGCAGAGCGACACATTGGGACAAATTCTGTTCTCCCTTTTGACAGAAACAATTGCAGCAGATCATTTTTATCGTAATCAATTTAGGTACAGTTTCTTGGAAACCATCTGTGTAGTGTTCATAGATTGTGCTTAAGAATTTAAATGTGTATATTTTGGGTTGCTTGATGTAGCATCTGCTAATGACCACATAAGTTCTACTTTTTATGCAGAAAGCTGTTTCCTTGTAAAGGGATTAGTAGAATGACTACTTGATTTTATCCTTTTAACTACCCCATAAGCAGCCGCAGCTTGAATGGCATCTACTACTGAACACAAGTTGCCGAATTAATTGCATTTCTGAGCCAGAGTTGAAGTCAGAAGGATAACAAAGAAATATCATAAAACCATTCCACTCATGCTATCTCAAACTGGCAATTCAAAATTTGTATACATTTTGCATAGGCAGGTTGATTTAAGGAAAGGGTGGGGGAAGCTTTTTTAGATAAAGCTACTTTCTAAATTTCTGTTTGTTCTCTATATTGTCCTTTGTTGGATTTTTGTTTGTTTGTTTGTTTAGCTCCTTAGCAAGTTATTACAATAAACAGCTCTAAAAATGGATCAAACATATTGTATTTCCCAGGTTTATTTCAGAACTATGCAAAAAGGTAAATACTCCTAAAACAAAACAAATTGTTTAAAAGCGTATTTTTTAAAAAAACCCTAAGAAGTGAAAGGAATTTTTTTTTCTCCCAGTAGAAGAAAAAAAGTAGTAGTAGAAGACTAGCAGAAGGAAAGATATATTTATTTTTGTTCAAGGGGTTGGGTTATGTGGGGGTCTTTTTCTTTAAAAAAATCTTCCATTGTTTTGTTAATTTTTTTTCAGTAATTTTTATATTATGTTCTTCAAGTTTAAGATACAAAATATAATGTGTAGGAGGAAAAATACAGAACTTTATCCCTTTTAAGAATCTGAGAAAATCATTCTTCTGCCCCCTTGATATTTCAGATTCTTTGTTGTTACTATCAGGAAGTTCTTATATTTTATTAGAATGAGCTTGTGTTAAAAAAAAAGTTAATGTTTCTTATATTTTTATTTTTCAATCCTGTCACCTATCTTCTGAAAAATCAAAATTTGAGTTCAACCTCTTGTAGTAACTCTGAGCCATCGACTTACCAAGGCCTCTGAGTAACTCTGGGAATCTACTTCTATAAAGTCTTCTTCATAGCAAAGGGCCATAACAAAAGGCAACTTAAATGATATCCAAGAAAACAATTTTCTTGGGGCTCTAGTGTAGGAGAAGGAGAGATAAATCTCACTTTCTAGTTTTTAAGGCTGTCACAGAGTGATACACCAGTATGGGCCCAGCTATCAATGAGTCTAGATCTAGGTGTCAAACTTGCGGCCTGTGGGCTGATTGCGTCCATGCCCACGCTGGCCATGCCCACCCCCAGTTTAGCGAAGGGGGAAAAAGTTGTGATACATCACATGACAACAATGTGTCATCACGAGTTTGATACCCCTGGTCTAGGTGAAGCAATAAAGATGTCTAAAAACAGTTTGAGCAGACAAGTTCTCTTTTTAAAATAATGAAATATTTAAAAAGCAAGGACTGTCTTTCCATAGAAGTCCCTGCATTTTTGGAAACATTACTTAAAAAATAATATTCATTCATGATTTTCACCCAGATAATGGTTTACTGCCCACAGCTGAACCAAAGCATGGCCAAGTGGGGAATGAGATAACTTTTCCAAAAAGCTTGTCTGACCCTTTTAAGAGCCAGAAACAACTGTTTGTTTAATTGGTAAAGTATGACTTAGTACATATTGCATAGTATTGTCATTGAATTCCTTATATTCTACTAGATAAGACTAAGAGAATTACTTGTCCTCAAGGGTGGGTATTGCTCTCAGTATTTGCTCAGGAGTGGGATTCTTCCCAATTTTAACAAGACTATTCACATCAACTTTCATTTGGGTGCGCAGTGCAGCCGGATCTCCAGCATGGGTTTTCCCTTTGATACTTCCTTGCTATCGGCTGCCACAGTAATTGGGAGGAGGGGGCATAGCATTGGGGTTTGGGAAGAGAGCTGGTGTGAAGATGGCACATGTGGATAAAAAGGGAGGTTTGCTGCTCTCACGAATTACTGCGCTGCTGAATGGAGTTGTTTATATCCAGTCAAGGCCAACCATCCTGGAACTCCAGATGAACGAAAACAACTGAAGATATGCCCCATGTGACATTATGTGGGACGGGGATTGGACATTCAGCCTGGGTCCCTGGGGGGATGGATTTGGGGAAACTTTCAATATGTAACTTTCGCTCCTTTTGGCTCAGATCTTGCTTTTCTTTCACTGCTATCATTTCAAACTCAGTAAAAGTTTCTTCTTTACTTCAATGGAGTCGGGGGTTTTCTTTCTTGGGATTTGAACGGAGGTAGACCTGACACTATCCAG
The DNA here is from genome assembly GCA_022577455.1 of Arizona elegans. Classification (NCBI taxonomy): domain Eukaryota; kingdom Metazoa; phylum Chordata; class Lepidosauria; order Squamata; family Colubridae; genus Arizona; species Arizona elegans. The sequence continues at coordinate 200,343,220 of JAKOOJ010000001.1, read as the reverse complement.
AAATCTCTTCCCACTGGGTTGGGTTTCTTGACAATCTAAAGAAAATATTAGACCCATTCTTACGCCATCTGGGTAAAACTATAAGAAGCTGTTTTCCATTTAATTTATTGATCCATCTAGTTCATTAGCTATTGTAACTAGAAAGTCTTCCATGAACTCACAAAATATCTGAGTTTTCACTTCCAGTTAAGAACCCTTTCCTAAGAGTTCTATAATATGCATGCATTTATAACCCAAGGGCTTAACATACGCTGATACACTTGATCTATGTAAACTAAATTTCTCCCATCAAGAATAGATGCATCAATAAGACATACTTCCATAGAGATCTACTCCAGTAACTTGTCCTTTAATGCACAGCAATGCCTAATTGGGAATGTTTAAGGCAGAAAATGGACCATATAGTTCTGAAATGATGGATAACATTGTATAATAATTCTAACATCATGCTTATATATTTCAATTTTAAAGGATTCATTGCTGCATTTTCTTTCAGTTCAGCAACAGCATAGTAATTTTTCAACAAGAAGTATTTTGTGTGAAGATCAGCAATCTAATTTTATTTATAATTAGTTAGAAGTAAGTCCCTCTGTGTTCATGATGATTTACTAGTACGTGAATCAATGACTTGTAGACAAAGAGTGCAATCTGACTCATGATTACTCAGAGTAGGTCACCTTGTCTTTAGTGGAACTAATTTGTACCAAAGATAGCTCTTTTTAAGGCAAAGCAGCCTTAGATTGGTTTCTTTCTATATATGTGCATCATTATTAAAGGTTACTAAGTATGTAACCATAATACTTGTGGTTCTAAACAAAGATTCTTAAATGACCCATGCAATGATATGCAAGAAATAGTTACTGGCTGGGGAATTCTGGGAGTTGAAGTTCACACATTTTCAAGTTGCCAAGGTTGAGAAACACTGATTTAGGCCATCTCAGTGTCCTGGGGAAAAGTGTCACTCCAGAACTCACTTGATATGTGCTCCTCTCCTCCATACTTTCCTGAATGGAAGTTTCTGCCTTTTATTTTATCCATTCGTTTATTTATGACATCCTCACAATGCAAATATAAGAAGCATCTTTCATTTTATCAGGCAATTGTTTAAGCATGGTAATGCCAGTCTGTCTTCCAACAATGTTGCTCACTTTACTTTGAAATAACTAATAAAAAATAAATTTGATTATGGTTTAGTTGAAACTGATTTAATTTCTTCTTTTCATGTTGGATGAAATATTTCCTATTTCAACCCATGGTAGATATATGGAAATATGGTCTTTGGCACATTTGTTTATATAGTATTTTACTTGCTGTATAATTCAGACTAACGCAGCATGACTTACTAATACACAAAACAACATTTCTTCTTTTTCAGAAAAACACATATATATTATTCCAGGAAAACTGGGGGAAGGGCAAAATTAGATAGTAGCTCCTCATTAACAGAGATTGCACATAGCCCATCTGAAAAGCAGGTGGGTTTGGCAGATGGATCGAAAGTAGTAAAGCGGATATATCAATAGAATTACAAGCTGGTGAATGTTTCCTGCCTGAGTTACTTTAGAGCAGTTTGGGAAATTTCTATTTTCTATAATGACAAGTATGTTGGCCTCATTCAGTTTTTAAAAACTCCTGTTAACATCATTTGTCTTTTAATCCTCAACTGCAAAGTACAGTTTCAAATGAGCAAATGTATCCTATGTCAAAAGAGCATTGTAGAAAAGGATATATATATATATAAATAATGAGAACTTCAGAATGATCACTTGAACCAGACCAATAACTTATTCATTCAGTATCATTTTTGATCCCAATAAGTAACGGGTATTAAATAGGAAAAAATCTGGAAGATATAGGGATGATAAGACCTTTCCCTTTGGTCTGAATTGCTCTGAACTTCCTCCAGATTTAGGGAGTGAATCAGAAAATGGATAAGTGAAACACAAAATTTTGGGACATACATTTTATTTGTGTTTTAGCAGAATGAAAAGAAGGACAAGGGAAGTCAAGGACAGCCTTGCCAAAGAATAAGAAGGAACTTAATTTACACAAAAGCTTACAGTGTTTACAGTAAGCACTGAACTTTGTAAAGGAAAATGCACACAAAACTCAATCAATTATTTCAGGTCATTTGTAGTAGCATTACCGATACTATCTGAAATAAATAGGTAAAGTAATAAATTTTAGGACCTCTTCATAAATGATAACATATTCTAACCTAACTGTGTTTGATTCCATATCCATCTAATTGCTGTTTTTCCCCAGTACATTTTTATCATATTACTTTCTTCTGGGAGGGATATTTATATAGAGGGATACAGAGAAAGTTCAAGCTGACATAATTCTACTGCAAACAAGCTTCTTGTTCATATAATACAAATGGCCCCAACCTCACTGGCCATCAGGAAGATGGTGAAGACCTGTTTTTCCCCAGAGCAATGGTGCCAGGATGTTAATGAGCTTTGACAAGTTGAGTGTGGGATATGATGGATATGATTATTTTTACTGAGGCTTCAACTTAGTCTTTTACAGAATGATTTTAAAATTGTGATATGTTTTTATTCTTGTTTGCCATCCACAGTTACTTTGGTAGAAACGCAGTCATATTTAGATTTGATAGATAGAGGATAGCTGCTGATTGATGAAAAATGAGAAAGAGAGATGATAGATAGATAGATGATAGATAGATAGATAGATAGATAGATAGATAGATAGATAGATAGATAGAAGTGATAGTCTTTGAGTTACTGATGAATAGGTGAAGCTCTAGTGTTACAAAATTTGCTAGATTGAAGTGAAACTTTTCTCTCCCTCTAATTTCTCATGGAACTCATCAAGATGCCATGAAACCTATCTTACTGCCAAACACGGTTTAAAAAACTTTGTTCTAGAAAACTTTACACTGTAGAGTTTAGCAAGAGTGGATAGTATTCTCTAAAGGTAAAGTGAAAACTCCATTTAACCTCTGATAATTTATAGCTGAAATACAACTGTATATATTTGATAACACTATATTCTTTATATAAAAAAGCAGCTCTAAATTAATAACATAAAAAGTTAACATGGTCGTTAGCTGTTAGCAACACAATGGACTGTATCTGGAATCTATCAAAATGAAAGCATCAAAGAGTCCAGTGAAAGATTTCAAAATAATATTTTAGCATTTATTTTTCTAAATTCACATTCAAAATAGTGGATAAGGAACCAGGCTGGAAACCAGAAGACTGTGAGTTCTAATCCTGCCTCAGTCATGGATACCAACTGGGTGACTTTGGGCCAGTCCCTCTCTCTCAGCCTAACTCACTTCATGGTGTTGTTGTTGTGGAGAAAATAAAAAGAGGAAGAAATATAGGTATGTTCAGTACCTTGAGTTACCTACATAGTAATAAAGGTGGGATAAAAATCTAATAGATAGATAGATAGATAGATAGATAGATAGATAGATAGATAGATAGATAGAAGATAATTTCTTGTGCTTAAATCAACTACTTGTCTATTTTCCATTTGTAAAGCCTTTTTTGTAAAAAAAAAAAAAAAACAACTGGCAAATATTACAATATTTTCAAAAAGAAAATCTTCAACCCTTGGCAATTCTACAGCCAATGTGCTCCAAATTTTGAACTGTGATGGAAAGGTGCTTAATACAGATTCCCAGACTAATGCATTTCTGAAATTTAATGAGAAGAAAATGTTCAAACATTATATAAAGTGATTTAATCATTCTTGGCAAGTCATTGCTCATCTTCCACTCTCCTAAGAATTTAGGATTCACTGAAGCCTTTCCTTAGCTGAGTTCCATTAAGCTCATTTTATGGGCAAGTTCATTCCCCCCGCAACCTTATGTAGGACATTTCTGCTTGGGAGACTTATTCCAGCCTTGGATTTTTTTTCACTACATAAGAAATATTACTGTAGAATTATATGACCACAGAAGTGATCAGTAACTAGTCAATAAGTAGGTAGTGATGGTGACGGGCAGTTCAGAGAACTGGTAGCAAAAATCCCTGCCCCCTCCCTCCATGCCCAGCTGAGCCGCGTGATCATCAGAGGCTTTTTTTCTTTTAAATGCCTCTGACAAGCCAAGCTCTGACGATCCCAACTGAATTGCCTGCTGATCAGGCAACTCAGCTTGGATCGTCAGAGCCATTTAAAAGAAAAAAAGTTTTTTCTTTTAAATGGCTCTGACGATCCAAGCTCTGACAAGTTTTTTTAAAAACCCTTTGATGATCAGGCAGCTCAGCTGGGATCATCAGAGCCTTTTGAAAGCATTGTTTTACATGGTTTTACATGTAAAAAATGGTTTTAAAGGTAAAAAAAAATTGGCCACGCTCACCCAGTCACATTACCCCCCCCCCCCACCAAGCCATGCCCACAGAACTGGTAACAAATTTTAGATTTCACCACTGCAATAAAGTTATTGTAAGCCTAAGAACATTTAATAAATAGACAAACCAGAACATTTAGGAAGTTTAGGCTTAACACTTAGAGTCTGGGGTCTTAATGATACTGAATTAGGAATGCCTTCCCTCTCTCCTAAGTGGTCCTTATCTTAAATGGCTATATGGCAGTTAAGTTCAACACAGTCATTTACATCAGTGATCTCCAACCTTGGCAACTTATAGATAGCAATAGCAATAGCATTTAGGCTTATATACAGCTTCATAGTGCTTTACAGCCCACTCTAAGCGGTTTACAGAGCCAGCATATTGCCTCCAACAATCTGGGTCCTCAGAAGGATGGAAGGCTGAGTCAACCTTGAGCCTGGTGAGATTCGATCTGCCAAACTGCTGGCAGCTGGTGATCAGCAGAAGTAGCCTGCAGTACTGCACTTTAACCACTGCACCACTGCGGCTAGATGTGTGGACTTCAACTTCCAGAATTCTCAATGATGGGTGTGCCAGCTGGAAAAGTTAAAGTTCACATATGGAAGTTGCCAGAATAGGAAACACCAATCTATGTATTCAAAATAGCCAACCCTATTAAATTTGGCGAAGTCTAATAGATGAGAAGTCAAGTTAATTGGTTTTGAGTACAAGCTTACCAACCTTTTACATTCCCTTTTCACTGCATGTACCGGTATGTGTTTGTACACATTTGTATTTATACAAACCGATAGCACTGAGAGATGTCTTGTTCCCATGCCTGGAAATCATAGCATGCAAAAAAAAAAAAAGGCCACATAACACAAACATCTAAAGATATTTGTGGTAGGCCCAGCAGCTTCTTTGTTTCTTCTGGCAAAAGAAGCCAGAAGGTCGCAGCAGCATAGCAAGAAAGAGTGCCCTTGGATTCAAAACCAATTTTGATGATAAACTCCGGGGGGTGGGGGGTGGGGAATGGCACTTTTCATAAGAGGAAACTGTTGCCATACTGTTGAATAATGAATTCTGCATCACTTTGCTGCTGCTGCTGCTGCTACTTCTGCTGTTGCCATCTCCTGCAATATGTTGACTACAGAAGGATACTTTCACAACTCTTTCAACACTGATCTCTCTTTATTATTAGTGTCTCCTTTATGGACAGTTGACATAAATCTCTCAATGAGAGAAAATGCCAACAGAATGGTTTGAGGCCCGAAATACTTAATTAGAAGTTGGAATGACAACTTTTTAAATCTTTCAACATGTAGAAAGACACAAAAATGTTACAAACCCTTGGACATATAAAGAAGGAAAATACTCCAGTAGTAATATAAAAGCTTACACAGTGCTATTAAATAAGTTTTATTTATTATTTATTTATGTATTATTTATTTATTTATTTGTCAAGCATATATAAGATAACAGGTAAAAGTATAAACATAATTTGAATACATGAAAAGAGTAAGAGTACAAAAGGAAAAAGTTAATTTGGCATAAACATTATTGGGCCAACAAGGCTACAAAGCTATTTCATTGTATGAATTAGAGAACATTTGTGTCAGGAGAGAACATTTTAATTGTTATTTATTTATCTGTTAAATTTATTTGCCACTTATCTCGCAGGGGGGTGGGCTACTCTAGGTGGCAATATTTATTACTTTTAGTTTGTAAAAATGGGTCCCTCACATGGTATTAGTATTAAGTATAACGTAAAGAAGGAGGGGAAGTACATGTGAAATGTCAAATTTCTATAATATTGAGACAGTTTTGGAGTAGTCTTGTTCCTTTATTTCAGATTTTCCACATTCAAATTTTTGGCTATGTTTAAGGCTGACATTCAGTTTGGATATGCTTCACTGAAGTATTGCTGGATGTTCCCAACTTCCCATTCTGAAAAGGCTTGTTTCACTTATAGACATAATCATTTCCAAGAATGAACAATGACTGGGTGGGATGAGATAGCATTTTCCAGCCCATGTGTGAACCAGCAGACTTTCAGACCGATTTATTTCAGTCAATCCACTAATTGTGTTGCCACCCAAAACAACAGGCTTAAGAAGCCAGGATGCCATGTATCTGTTAAGAAGGCTACCCAACCCCAAAAGATGACAATGATTGCTAGGGAAGAAAAGAAGGGGGAAAGGATCCAACATTCTTTCGATGAGATCATTGGAAAAAGGCATCTTTTTTAAAAAAATCGAGTATGTGATGCATGTTAATTGGAATAATTATTTGTTGGGCTTTTCTGGAATTCTTCCAGAACTTCCAAGTTATGTCACTTTCAAAAGTGATACAGAGAAAGCAATCAATAAAGGTTCAACTCAACTAATTTCATTAATGTATAGACCTATGGTTACACATATGTTTTAAAAATTACAAAAGTATGAGTTTAAAGGTTCTGCTAAATGGAATACAGTAACTGAGTATAAAAATTAGTGACGCTATGGACCAATATAATATCTGAAATCCTTTCAAAATCCAAGTGTCCCTGCTTCCTGGAACATTTCTGCTTCATGCAGAAATAAATACATTGATATATGAGATTGAAATCTGTTGTAATTAGTAGTGTGGTTGTGATTTCTGAGGTGAAGATTGTACAAGAAATTGTGTTCCCAATTGTGTTTTCCCTTATTGATTAATCTTTCATCAATGATACAGTGAAAATTAACTGCACAACATTTGCAATTTTCTGTCTCCTCACCAATATTGTATGTTTGTGTTATTTTTTCTTTCTTTTCATTTCTCTAGCTCCTTAAAACATTTAATTTATTTTTAAATTAAATAGCATTAATTGTGGCCTTAGGCTAGTAAAGAGTGTAATCATTGTGTTTCCCCGTTTTTTATAATTATGTTGCCTTCAGTACTACCAGTGTAATTGTACCTGTTTCTTGCAAACTGAGATATAAGAATAAATGAGAAAAAACTATGCATAGGTCCCCTGGAATTCAAGATGTTGCAAAATATGTAGCTTACCTTGATACATTTGAGTGGTGTTATTCCTGGTGACTTTGAGATTCTTTTATGTTACCTGCCTGCACGGGGAAGGAGGAGCTATTTGGTCAAATTTCCCTGGTGACCACCAAGGTGGGGTTCCAAAGAGAATTGGGGATTCTGCTGTATAGTCTTTCTGAGCCCCTAGCCCATTCATCTTTGAGGGAGGAGGTATTTCTAGACATCACTGTTGTGGATAATTAGAGTCACTTCAGTAGTGAGATGGGTGTTATATAAATGGAATCAGCTAGTGACTAAGGCCTTGGATAGTCTTGGAGGATCACTCCCAGCATTTCCCATGGTTTACAGGGTTGCTGAGAATGCTTGCTTCTGCGCATGCGCAGATTACTTCTCATGACGTTAGGGTCAGTGGGCAGAGCCTCTATAGAACTGGTCCGAACCAGGGGCAACCCACCACTGATATAATTCTTACTATTAAAAAGTGAAGCCCTACTCATGCGGAGGAAGCCTAAAAGGCCATTAACTTGGTTTAAACAAGGTTCCAATTGCCCCCATTAAAAATCAAATTGCCCCCCTGTGGGGCGTGGGCCCAATGTTGAGAAGCATTGCTCTGGCAGATAAAATCATTTGGATCCACTCTCATTTGAAAGCCAAGCATGTTGCAGTTCTCTTAAAGATACCCGAGGAATGGTCTTACCCAGTTGTCTGGGAAGAGTTTAATTCTGTTGGTCTCAAGGAAATGGGCAAGGTGCTTGGGACTATAAGTGTGGTCACCTATAAATTAGATGTTTTTCTCCTGGTTAGTCATGGCTGCCTGGGAGGTGACATGTGGCTGGTTAATCCATCTTTGAGGGAGGAGGTACAATATTTCTAGACATCACTAGACATTACTGTTGTGGATAATTAGAGTCACTTCAGTAGTGAGATGGGCATTCTATAAATTAGATAGATGATAGATAGATAGATAGATAGATAGATAGATAGATAGATAGATAGATGATAGATAGATAGATAGATAGATAGATAGATAGATAGATAACAAATAATTTAAGGAGGTAGTTCTGAATTCTTACAAGCGATCCATTTCCATTTTAGCTATTTCCATTGTGCACCACTGTTTTATCTAATAGATTGTTAAAAACCTACTCTAAATATAGAGTAGTGTAACTGCCTAATGATATGTTTACATTCAGCTAGGGGGGAAAAAAAGTAAGTGAAAAGAGTAACAGTTAACAGTGTCACCTCCTGTTGTGCCCAAACTGTGAGATGTGGAAACGAGAGACAGCAGTCTGCACAGAATAACCAAGTAGCTGATCTATGGAACCAAGACTCAGCCCTCTCCTGCCTTCTGAGTTGTAACCAAGCCATGCATAATCTGCACGTCACCAAAAATATTTCTGCAATAATTTATGTATGTAATTGTAACTCACCATACCCATAATAAAACCAAGTCAAACCAAGATAGAGTTAAACATTATTACAATTTAAGAGGAGAAATATTAATGTTAAACTAATGGACAGAAAGAGAATTATGGAACTGCATATTTGATAAGGAATGCATTAATCATTTTCTTATTTTGGACATGCTTGTGCCCTGTTTGCAAAACTAATGACATTATAGGCAATATATGCTTTCTTTGGTCTTCCTCCTGAATTCTCAGTTCTCTAAATTGGTTGAAATACTCTTTAGGTAGAACATTGAAGCAATATATAAGTAGTTCTTGACATACAACCATTCATTTAGTGACCATTCAAAGTTACATTGGCACTGAAATAAGTGAGTTAGGACCATTTTTCACATGACTGTTGCAGCATTCCCCATTGTGGTCCCCGTGATCACAATTCAGCCGTTTGGTAACTGGCTCGTATTTATGACGGTAGCAGTATCCTGGAATCATGTGATCACTTTTTGCAACCTTCTGATGATGAGCAAAATCAATGGGGAAAGAGACTTTGGAAAGAGCACAAAAAAGAGCAACAAAGTTGATTGGGGGAGCGGAATGTTACAACGTATGAAGTTGCAGGAATTTGGTTTGTCTAATCTAGTGAAAAGAAGGACTAGAGGTGACATGATAACCATATTCCAATATTTGTGGGGCTGTTGTTAGGAAATGATTATTACGTAACTTGTTGGGTTGGCAATATATAAACCCTCAATATAGCTTTAAGACTGCTGTATTGTATCATACTGTGTCCTGATTGATTAGCTCTGTAGCCAATCTCCTTAAGAGGGAGCTAGAAACATGGTTTGTTTCTCATTGCTGTTCTTGCTCTCTGATATCTCTGTATGCTACTGTTTGCAAATCCAGAAGAACTGTTTATTGTGAATGACTACGACGACTGGTAAGAAGACTTTGTTATTGGATTATCCCTGGACTGTCATTTTGCTATCTACTGCTTTATATGTGTATGACCTGGACTGTTTATTGGACTGTGCCTTATTATTTTTGAAAGTAAACACAACTCA